>JAVCKT010015933.1:0-14345 GCA_032273925.1 Rhynchotus rufescens
GTTTTCTTCAAAATCACTGGCTCAGTGGCACCATATGGAGCATGTTGAACTTAAGATACCAAGAATGTGTCCAAGATATATCTCACTCCAGTGTGTTAAAACATTCCACCCTGCAGCTGTCATTATAGGAATATAATTCATACTCTAAAGTTTAAAGAAAAATAGTGTAGCTTACTATGCTTACAAAAATACAAGACTCTTTTTGGTTCCAAGTAACGGTCAGTAAATGGAAAACAATTAATCTTCAATACTATTTTTTTTTAAATATTCAAAAATTTAACTGATCGTGAACTGCTTTAGTTCTGCCTGATATTTAAGACTAAAAACCAACAGTCATACAAAGGAATTACTAAAAAAAATTCTATAATTTAGGGACTTGTATTTCTAGATTTGGCACAGTTCATCATTAAGTTTTCTTTCTTTTCCATTGATCGTATTTCTCCTAAAAGTTGATGCATAAGTCTACAAGTCAGAAACATTAGCTTCATTTTTGGTAATGGCCCTGATCAAGCATATGGTCACCATTACATCATTTCGCTTGTCTTTGGTCATGTCTTCTCTAGCCTTTTGTTAGAAAGGCTATTAGAAAATTAAATTTCTCTCTTTTGACCAGTGTACAGTACCTCAAACACCATATAAAAGTTTAGCTGTTGTAATAATAAGGAACAGAGATAGACAAGAAAATAAGAATATATGAAACTTTTTTTTTTTAATAAGATGGACGCATTACTCATGGTTAATTCATAAATAAGTAATGCAAGTCTCCTTAGAAAAGGGCCTATAAAATCATTTTACCATGCCAACTCATAGTGTATTCTGTAGATAGCATATTTCACACTAAAACCACTTTGGAAATATTTTTGAGAATTTGGAAATTTTATTGACACACATTTTACAATCTTTCTGTCTCTAAAGCCAGGAACTCATATAAGGCTCAAAAGAAAATATTTTAGAAATCTTCTAAGATTATCCCCAAATAGCTGGTAAATGCGTATGTAAGGTTTCATATTCAAGGGCAGGCAATAAGTTCTGAGAACAAGTTTTGCTGGCAAGCAGGAAATCTCCCTTTCCAGCACGGGAGATCTCCCATTTACAGCCCTCAAAGGTACAGAGGTTGCTTGACCACTGCATGCCCTGTGTCTCTAACCAGCGTAATACTAGGGAGGCACTACATATTTGCAGGGAAATGACTGTGAGCAGGAAAAAGTAGTTTTCTAGAGATGGTTTATTGCAAAAATAGGGTTGAATAGGATAGCTCTGAGCATAGAAGCTCATTGTGTGGAGAGATTACAGTAACTGTGCTCAGTAGTACTGCTGAAGACTTTGCTACCCTTTCCACATAGCTGAGACATGCAGTGTAACATCTATAGAAGATGCTTGTAAAATGTGGAATTATAGTAGAGAAACAATACAAAATCATACCCAATCTGTATTTCAGGGTTGTTGCTCATGTATTTGACTACAGAAAAATGGAATTCAATCAATATATACAAGAAAAAAAGTGTGTAGTTAAAGAAATGTTATAAAAAGGTAAGCAGCAGAACATGTTATGATCAATTTAAATTAGCAACACGATTTGGGCAGATTGGTATAGACAAAATTAGTTCCATTCCGAACAGTTTTCAGGATGAGCTGGATATGTTTCACATCGACTCTTTAGAATTTTATCTTCATGAAACAGTTTTTCTCATTTATTAGCCTGAACAAGGATTTATTGCAAGAGGTCTTATTAATGATGAACAAAATGATAGCACCAAAAACAGTTGTTCAATTCTAATTAAAAAAAAATTCATTAGAAAAGTTTCCATATATTACATAAATTATAAAATGAGAGGGTTCTAATTATCTAAGTAATCTTTCCTTGAAAGAAATGCCTTTGCTCAAGGACCACAGTGCTGCTCATAATGGATCAGACCAGCAGTCTATCCAGTCTGGGAGCCTGAATTTGGAAAAATCCCAAAGTGTTAAAAAGAAAATGGAAAGAAACATTGCAGTGGAAGTTTACAGAATAGTCTACTTTCCTTTAAACTTTTATTAAAGAGTTGGCTTTTACCCTGAAAAATGAGAGCTAAAGCATATTAACTATGGATAGCCATGCTGTCTAATTATCTCATTCTCCCCATTCACATAACACTCAAAATCATTACTATATCATTAAATGCATACATTCTAAAATGGAAATTTAGGGAGTTTGCTTTGTATTTCAATCTACAAGAGACTGTTCTAAAATCGTTAGCTTGAATAACAGCCAGAAGAAGGAATGTCTGCATAATTTACTTATGAATTAAGCATCTTCCTGGTGTGATAACATTCCTCGTTAACCTATTACATATTCTTCTCTCACTCCAGATCTGTCCAAATGCCTTCTGAAGTAACCAGCTTCTGTTAATGTCTGTTGCAGAATTCTATACAGTGCACTTTACACTTCCAAATAACAAGACAGACAAACTTATTTAAGAATAGTAGAGATGAAGGATGGTTAGAAAGAGGTAATTGACATTTATCTTCTTATAAAGACAACTTTGGGGAAGGAGGTGGAAAATGAATAGCTATGCTTCAAATCAAGATTGTTATAGGACTGATAAGAGAACATAAGATTGTGGTACCTAATGTTCTTTACCATACATGAAAAGATTTACTCTTCCATGACTTATCCATGCCAGTTAAAAAATTATCCCAGGGAAACGGCTGAAGGAGATGCTAACACACTAAATACTTTGGTCTTAATTTTATCGTGCTATAATGATACATCTACAGACACCACTCATTTTAGGACACTGTTTTTGCCTTAAATATGAAAGAAACTCACCTACAAGGTGATGGATCGGATAAATGATGATTTTCTTGGTGCACTCTAAATAATGGGCTGACCTCCCACCAATGCTACCTTTTAGAGTCTCATATATCTGTCCATCTCTCTCAGATATCTGCACATTCAGAAACAGGCTATAATTGGGCTGCATGAGCCTATGTCTTTCTTCCCCACTGCTTCACATCACAGTAAGAATCTGAAGGAGATGTCAAGACATAGATTTTAGGTGAAATATATTTGTTTTAAGGTGATTTTTTTTTTTTTTAATAAAGCAGCTAGATGCAATACTTTGACTTAGTATCATAGTTCACTTTAAGTAGCATCTCTACCAAATCCGGCATTTGTTTTGATGTTCAAATCAAATCCATAGATTTTGGCAAGAACATGTACAGAATTTAAATGGGCTGATTCATTTATCTGAAACTGGTACATACGCAAAACTACTTATAGATGTATCTACTGGTAGAAATTCCAATGAGAGGAGAAAAAAAAAAAAAAAAAAGAGATGTTAATCACAGCTATCCCAAAATAGTATATATATTAATTAAAAGTTGCGTGTGTTAAAGTCATCAACTGCTCACCCACATAAGCAATCATGTTATAAAAAAACATTAAAAGGCTTTTTTCATTTGCCCTGATGGTAAAAGAGACCTGCAATTTCCTGAGTTTTCAGGTATTGTTCCAATACCACAAAGGTCCCCCTCTCAAAGCAATCAGAACTGCCCCAGTGCCATGATATATGGCTATGACGTCATTTCCCATGAAACTTCCAGGATTTCAAAAAAGAAAGACCATCACACAACTCAGAGCAGGTCAATGAGCTGGAGAGGCAGGACAAAAATAGCCTGTCCTGTTGGAGAAATTTCAGTGCAGAGAGACACTTTCTAAAGGCACATCTCAAGAGGGTTTAGTCCTGTGAGATTCTTATACCTACCAAGAACAAGAGATAATATCTCAGCCTCACAGAATTAGAAAAGCAAGTATCCTTCAGAAGGACAGTAACACAGGAACAGAAATACATATAATGTTGATTGGTAACTGCAGACTAACTACAGATTGGCTGTACTACATGCACAGGGCAGTAACAGCAAGACATGGAAGCAAAATTTCTCAATACAGACAGTTTCCTTGAAACTGACACTCAACTTTCAGCATCAGAAAATTTAAAAAAAAATACTCCTACCTCCATAATCTTTTGCAACATCCTCAAATTGCCAACAGGCGACTGACAGGGTCATATCTTGCTAAGAGAAGAACAATTTAAGAAACATCACCTGGGAGAGATTAGTTGGGATTACTGGATAAAATAACGGCCTTGCATTCAAACATGTCATTTTCCCATTGCTTTCCAAGTCAGTTCCTCAAATGCTTTTTGCTCATTCACAAGGACAGTCAGTCCATGGCCTAACAGAGCTGTGAGGACCAGCTTGCTAAACGCTAAACTCTCTTCAAAGACTTGAAACAGAAATCAGTGATGATGGCTGCTTCCTTTGCAAGGACAGCAAGGAAATCCTTTCTGTAGATGTGGTTGGAAAGAAGAAAATTTCTGCTTGTAAAACTGCTGGCCCTGAGCGAAATAATTTGAGGATGACAAATAGAACTTTTCATTCAATTTCAAATGTGAAGTAGGGAACCCCCTCTCCACAACTAGAAACATACCCAAGAAACACAGAGATTTATATACTCTGAAGTTCCATGATTTCAATCATACTATTGCTATAAATCTTTCCTTTACAGGAAAGGTCTTTCACCTGGGAACTGTTTTAGCATGCAAAACAGACTGACTCAAATATGCACGCTTCCCTAATGTCACTGCATTTGTTGCTCTTTCTCATGGGGGAATAAAAGGTGCCAAATGATGCCTGAGGGCAAAACGAGCAATATTTTGATTTTGTTACCTATCACAAATTGGCATTCATGTTCTGGCAGAATAGTAGAAAAAGTTTTAGTGGCTCCTTTCTGTGGAGGAGCCAAAGGAAGTGTAACTACTAGGCTCGGTAAGTTCTATTAACTTAAAATAAAAACCTGTAACAAAGCTATTTTTCCACATTGCTTCCCCAAGAGGTCAATATTTAAACAAATGATGTTGTAAGCCAGAATATGACCACTAAACCTCAAAATATAGTTTTAAGGAGACACTTTCATGTGGCTCCAAAGCAATCACAGACAGGCTGTTGTAAATGGGGTGACTTACAGATATAAATGAGGTAAGGTTTTAGAATAAGGAGGCTTAATCCCATCTTTATAATGACAAATTATATTTAAACTGTATAATTATTAAATTTAGTTAATGAAAATGTTCAATATTAGCAATTCTAGCGATTTCTATAAGGAATATATATAATTACTGCCCTATCTTGACTTAAAAGATTTGACTTGAGGTTACACTAATAGTATGTGACAAAGCCAGGGAAAGAATTACATCCTTCAGAGAAGATTTCTTGGGCTATTTCTATAATCAGTTCCTAAACCCCAAGTGCTTTTCACCCTCCCTGCAGCCTTCCTCTCCTGTGCTGCACAACTTCTAAGTTGAACTTTTAACTAATGAAGCAGAGTCCACACAGCAAAATCTTGACTGGTAGCCTTGAGAAGAGAATGGGACATGTTTATTATAACCACAATTTTGAGTACTCATATCTGTGGTTTCCATGCAAGTATTTTCATTGTAGACTAAGCTGACTCGAAACCTTTTGCCTTTTGTTGGCTAGACACACCACACCATAGGGCAGCTGACCCGTAAACCGCTACCTCCGGCCACTTCCTTGTCTGAACTTGTGCAAAGGATCTTGTAGTCAAAAGAAGAAAAAGGAAAGGGAAAAAGAGGTGGAATATTATAATTACCTTTAAATACTTCAGAAGGTACTAAAATGAGGTGATTAATTTGTTTTCTTGACTACTGAGAAAAATCAGTGTAGGCTGTGACCAAGACCACACAAGTCAGGCAAAACGGGGATAAAACCTCTCCAACCACAGGTGTCACCAGTCGGTAGAACAAGGAGGGTACGTCATTGTCATCGGCAATGATTCCTAACAACAGTCTGGACAAACATTCATGGAGTAATCAAAATGTATCCCATTCTGTGTCACTAGAAGGTCTTGAAATAAGTACTGTCCTATGCTCCATTCTTGCTAAATGTTTTTCTTCTTGAACTGTCTATAATAGGAGAGATGGTGCTAACATGCTTACAGGGGCCAATCCTTTCCTCCACATCCCATACAGAGTAACTTTATAGGAAAGCTGTTTTCTTTCATCAAATCTGTCCAGGCTACAAGTACTTTGTACTGTACTGCACTGTATTTTGTAACCTAAATTCTAGATATAATTTGGCAGTTTGTGGTGATGTAGCACACTCCTGACAGTAGAGGATTAAACTGGCAGTGGGCCTGAGCACATAAATTGAAACACTAAATTATAATTACAGTCTGCATTATCATTAATATTAAAATCACCTACTTAAAAAGCGAACGAGTTTCATGTCTTCAGAAGGAATACTAAATACAATCAGAAGCACTTGTGGAAGAATTTGGGCCAAAAATGCTTCTGCTTTGATGCTTTTGTGATCTTAGAGTAGCACAAAGGACTTAGATGTGATAGCCTGAGAATTTTCTTAGTGTGAAACTCTTTGTTTTAAACCGACCTACCTGGTCCTTGGGCTTGTCATATCACTAGGACTAGGTGTGCAGTCATTCTGTGGCTGTAAGTACTTTTACTTGAAGAATTTTTATGAACAGAACAGAGTTTAGTGCAGCTTCCAGGCCTTCCTACAATATATGATCATAGGCTTTTGAACAAAGGATATATCATCTGTTACTTACTACCAGCTCCTTAAATATCCTTTCTTTTTTCCTCTTGGTCAAATACTCTTTGTTCAGAAGCCAGCTGTGGTCTAACCACAGTACCAATACGCTCATTAGAAAAATGTAAACTGTTCTGTGTAATAACCTCTGCCCAAGAATTTTACCTCAGCTTATCAATATGCAATAACATTCAATCAAAACCAGTAGGTAACACCACACTGCGTAGCTGCATATATGAGTCAAGATTTAAAAGGACGTTGGTGAAGATACTGTATCACAGAAATAAAACCAAGTCAGCCAACGTCTCCAGCTGTGCTCCTTTGCCTCCTTGGGATCTTCCTGTAGAGACTCCAGCATTACAGATTCATGTTGCGTTTCATCTGATCTCTTCAAAGAGGTTATCAGGCCCTCCCTCCCAAGGCCTCTCCACCATCGGGCCTCACCACCTCAGCTAGTTAGATCTAGTGATTGCGCTGCCCCAGGAAAGCTGAATCAGCTCACCAATCTGACAGAAGTCTAACCTGCAAAGTTTTCTCTTGCTGTGGACGTAAAATTGCTAAATCTGACCCAGGGAAGAGTAGTGGGAATGGGACTATGTGATACTGGGAGAGAGCACTGCCCTTTCTGCATTGGCTTGCTTTTTGATGAAATCAAGCAGAACATGGGACTGTCCTCTAAATAGCATCTTACAGGTGGCTGGAAGGACTTTGGTTTGAATCTACAGTATATCTCAGTGATTCCTTTTAGCGTGATCTAATAATTCTTTGAATCAGAAACTAGCTACATCTGCCCCCAAACAGGCCTTTAAGTGTGCAGTCACAGAAATGTACCTCAGCTGGACTGGGAGAAAAAAACCCAACACTTCATTGATTGTTCCCTGTTATCTAACAGAACTACTCTGAATTTACCCTGGGTAAAAAAACAAGAAAAAGAAAAAGAAAAAGAAAAAAAGAACATCTCTGCCCTCATTCTTCTACTTCCTATCAGTTGCATTGCTAGATTTTATTAAAATTCTGATTTTCATTGCTCTTATGATGTATAGTTGTTTTTGTCCTACTATTGTGATTATTAAGAACGCGTTTTACCTTTAAAAAGTCCTTGGAGATGTATGTTAATGCAACACTAAAAAGAGAGTCAGATTGTGCAGACCTCTCATTCCACACAGGTGAGTTTTGTCCTAATATATCTGATGGCTGACAGGATTTCAGGATGCTAACAGAAGGGGAAAAAAAAGGCAGAACTTAATTTTCCTTGTTCCTGACTCTGCTGTTTGACCTTGGGCAAATAACCTCTTGCTTGTCCACCTGTAAAACACAGACGAGACTGCACACCCACCTTATTGGCTTATTCTGGGCTTTAATGTTGAGGAAGTGTTACAAGATGCTCTGGGAAGTGCTACAAAGTGAAAAGGGATATCAATCATTGTCAATAAAACACAAGCTGCAGAGATACGGTGAAATCTTCCTTCCCCTCTCACAGGACGTGTTCTGTCCTGTGCTGCATTCTGTGCAGCATTCCTGACCTTAGAAGCATCGCAGAGCTGCATCGCATAAGGGAGGATAAATATCCCTAATTTTCCTTAGAGAGCACCAGAAAACACTTTCAGCTTTAAGAAATGAAGTCTGTTGTGAAGTATATGATTCTGTTCTAAATACCTGCTTGTTTTTCAAAAGAGCAAAAAGAAAGACATTTTTTGAGATAGGATTCCAAAATTAAATAACTAGACATTAGCTGAAAGCAGTACTAAATATCAACTTAAATACTTGGCTCTCAATTTTCCTTTCATTCATAATATACTGGGTAAACTATGCTAAAATAATTACTTGCTTATTACTCATGAATTTCAGTGCAGCAGCTGAGACAATGTAGATAAATAAGAAGATTAATTGAAACAGAATGAATCACAACAAAATATGTTGTTGTATAAGGAATGATTAACTCCACAGTGATTCATATCGTTTCAAATTGCAGGGCTTTTATCAATGACGGCTGCAAGGTTGGGAAATGATTTAAAAGCATTTCATCTTAGAGAGCCACTGCAGTTCACAACGGGAAAAAAAAAAGACAGAAGAGAGAAGAAAAAGCAGATTCAGTCTCTGCAGCTAAAATAGCCTTGGGCTGTTTCAGAATCCTTCCCACAGCACATCTTTGCAACACGCCACTGACATTATCAACCTCCCTTCTGCCAGAGCCACCCTCATTTTCCAGTTGGCCATGATTTATTAGATATTCAGACCCTGAGAAAGTAGTTAATTCTGGGGACCAAGCAGTGATACTATGATGCCATAGCTATTCTATAATTGAAAATTCAGTACCTGTACCAGAAAGATCAGTGACAGAATTCTGTGAAGAAAACAAAGAACTCTAAGAAAAACAGTATTTCCTTTTCCTCAATTAAAAACTCAAGATTTTTAATTTCCAGGCTCTGTTTGCTAAAGATTTTGAAGGAATCTGAAAAGTAAGCTTTATAAAAAGAAAATGCTTTCTATTTACATTATATTAGAAAAACAAACAGCAGCAGCAATTGGCCTTAAAACCCCTACCTGCTAAAACAGATGAGACGACGAGATATCTCCCTACAAACGTTTTTCCCATGTGTGTTTAATAAACTGGGTCAGAATATCCAGCTACAGTTCTTAACTTAACCACAGGCTCACTGTATGGAATTTTGCAATTCTCAGCCTTTCAGTCTGTAAAATGAAGATAATTACCCTCACCATTGGGGCAAGTTTCTGGGAGCCTTTGAAAGCCCTAAGAAATGGAAAATATTGGCAAATAAATTGAAGTGAGAAATACTGACACTCATCCCAATTTCAATTAAGATGATTGATATTTCTGAACACTTGATTCAAAATGAATAAAGATTTAGAAGGTGAATGTAAAGGTTCAATTCCTAAGAAAGACAGTTTAAAAAAAAAAAAACACTGACTTGAAATAACCCCTAAATAGGATCTCTGCAAAGTCAGAAAGAAACAATCAAGGGCTCTTAAGGGCTTTTCACACACATATAACTAACATTATGCAAAAACAAGCCTCCTAGAGAAACTTCACTTCAATCACAATTTAGTAATTGCCTTCTACTAAATAATTTCAAATAATTATTTGAATTGAATTACTTGAAAAAAATAACTCTTTTACATTTATGCAATGACTAGTCATCCTTTACTATTTCTTCTCACTTTTTAGACCCACTTGATAGAACAGACTGAAACGTTTGTCTCTCTCCAGCTGATAGGTCAAACTACATTTCCCTTCCTACACACACTAAATTATGTCTATTAATTCATTTTCTCCTTTCTCTTACCTCTTAATCACTTGCTCAGAATCAAATCATTCCTCAGTGTGAAAAGGCATGCAGGAAGCCTGGAAAACTGCATATTTTAGGTGTATCAACTAGATTGAGACTATTAATTATACTGGTGTAAATTTAGATCAATTAAATTGTATGAATATGAATGTATACTAGTGTAAAAGAAAATCACCATGTGGCTGATTGACTTTAGGAAGGCTGTTACGTTTCACCTGAGATTTTTGAGAGCCTCATTTTGAGGGCAGATTCCTAAGCTGTCAGGTGTCAACTGAGGCCCACGTGGATAAGTCACAGAGGCAATTTGTCTGCAAGACTGAATTTTGCCCACAATAAAACATCTTAATGCTACATAACCAAGTTGTTTGCAAAGATATGCTATTGGTTACAGAATTGGAATGGCCAAACTTGCTTGCAAACTGCCATTTAGGTGCAAATCCTAGTGTATTAAACAGTTTTGTATCCAAAAAACTTAGCAGCTTTTCCATTCAGTCCACCAGATAAAATAAGCACAAAAATACAGACTATTTTTGAATGCAAGTTCAAAGTCAAAACAATGTTAACCATTGCGACCATCTTTAGATTTACCATTTCTCCTGGTCATTAAAGCAAAAGTACAACATATATATTCCTTAAAAAGGATGTACAGAAATAAAACAAGTAGCAGGATAACCAAAGATGACACTTGCTTTTTATAAAGGCTCATAAGGGCCTCCTAGAGGTCTGTAAAGCCCATGTCCAAACAGTATATATTTGCAGAGATGTTTATGTTCATATTTGCTACCTTATTTGAAGCATTGCAATTAATGAAGATGCAATGTGCCCTTTTGGTGTAATTATGAGACAGAATGACGAGTTCTTTATGCTATAGCTTATTGCATACAGACACATATCTTGTTAAAGCTCAGGATTCACAACTCCAGACCCATTATTAAGGTGTTATTATTGCTTTTTAAAACATACAAGTCTGTGATGCAGCCACCTGTCTTTTCGGCACGCTCGTTGTTGCACCAGAATCCATTTGTCAGCGAGGCTGCACTTTGCAAAGCTGCCGCTTATAATCCTGTAATTAATTTGTTCAGAAACTGTGTTTAGAGGCAAAACCTCTACATACTTGCATGGAGAGGCTCCAGTTGCCAGAAAGAAATGTTATGTTAGTTTTATTATATTACTGCTTAAGAAAACTATGATTTCTCTTTTTACACATCCTCCTTATCTTTTACGGATGGTTGTACACTGTAAACTATATTGTTTGGATATCATAAACTGACAGATTAGAAACTCAGCATTTCTGTAATTCTGAAGCTTCCATGTTTGAATGTCCTACCTAGACATAGGAAGAGACTATAGGGAGATCTTTAACATATTGATTTCTTATTAAATATTCCCCTGTACATCAGGAATGCCTGCCATGTGTGGCGATGAGGTGCAGAACCATATGAAAGCCTTGTAGAGTCCCTTAAATTCTGAAGGCCTCCATTAAAAATAAATTGCTATCCAGCTCCATGTTCCAAATAGATCGACTTTCCCCAGTAGTTTCTTCCCTGAGGAGATGCTATTTTACCTTGCAACTTTAGGGAGACTGGAAATTGAGTTCATGTAGGCTCCTTCACCTGCCCAGGAACTGCCATGCTAGAAACCTTCCTAACTGTGTAGAGCTGTAATTCTCAATGCTTTCTCTCTTTCAACCATTCTGTTACTGAAAGTTACTTGGAGTTGTAAAATATGCATTCTAAGGTGAGCTTTTACAGATGAATTAAGCAGCAACTTGTGACAAAGCAGTTATCATCAGGAGATAATTGACCTTATTTGAGAGTTAAGCATCCTGAGGCAAAGTAGAGTGTGCTTAATCCTGGCAGGTTAATTATCCAGTGATTATGGAAGCTTGGAAGGTATTATTGCTAAGAACCATTTGCAAAATGACACTATAAAAAAAAAAAACCTTAATTTAATAAAAATTAAAAGCAATGACAATAATCAAGTTCTCCAGTCATGTATTGCTAGATAACGACTGCAGCATGGCCCTAATTGGCTAGCAGCAATGAACATATAATTACTCCTATACTGAATGTTCTGGACTAAATTTATAATATGAACTATGGCTAATAAGCATCAAAAATTCAAGGCAAGATATTTGTCTAGTTTCAAGAGAGGTTTAAAGAAGTGATCAAAACACCTGTGGTCATGGAGCTAATGCTGAAACTTCAGCATTAAGCTGAGGTAAGTTCAGCAGCAAGTGATCATAGCATTCTGTGTCTCCATTACACATCAGAGTATAGTGGCATTTATATTCTAAAGAATATTTATTCCAAGAGGTTTATAACTTGCCCATTTTAATTACCATCTAGCTGAAACTTTAAATAACCAATATCCATTCAGATGCAAATTTTTAAGCAGAAGATGTAACCTAAAATCACTTTGCCAATCGCTTTTAGTTTAGGAATAGCAGCATTTTGGAACTTTGCTACTCAGATTTTTTTGTTTTACTCTAAAAATATAAACAACTCAATGCTTAACAATAAAATTATATTTCTCTGTAATGTATAATTAAGTATACAGAAGAATAAAAATCATGCCTGAGACTATTCTCATTCTAAAATAACAATAACCGCATTGCTTAGTTTGCCTTGATTGTATGTTAGCTTAGATGTACTTTCACTATTTGACTAAATTAGCAAAATTGATGGAAAATGTAGCAAAAAAGCAATCAGAGGACATGAATGAAAACTTGGCCAGAAAAAAAATGAGAAGTGCTACTGCTAATAAATGAAATCTGAATTCAGTAGGTCTATTACATGGGCTTCCAGGCAGAATTTCATGCATTCTGTTTACCAACTGTTGCATAGCAAAGATAAGCTTCCTCAGATGGTCAGCCAGTCCATTTGCTATAAAAATCAATATGAACCTTCTAAACCAATTAAGAGTTTTTCACATTTCTCCTCCCATTTCTCCCCAAAGAGCGAGCATTTTCATCAGAGAAAATGCTGTCGAGAGTAAGAATATGGGTATGGAAACAAGTTCCAGCACCTCAGCAGCTCTGCAGTAGCCCTTCACACATTTTGTCCCAGCAGAGATTGATTGCTGGGCAAGGACACACATCTGGTAGTGATTTTGAAGCAGCCAGAGCACTGGACATTCCCTCTTTAACCTCAAGTAACTTGTTCATCCGTCTCTACGCTAACATGAGTGAGCTGTAAACCGCTCACAGGACAAATGTCGTATCTGGCATCCACTGAAACGTCACCCTCTTTGGTTCTTTTTTTCTCTTCTGTGACACTGTATTTCATTTTCCAGACACTTTAGAAAGGGTCAGTCTATTGAGAACTAGAAAACAGTCCATACAAACAGCTAGGTGCAAGAGACATATGCACTTCTTGTGGGACTTACCGTCTCATTTCCAAACAGGACGTCAACATAAGGCATGACTTTCATCATAGGCTCTTTGTAGAACTGGCTAATAAATGGTGCAGAAAGATTCAAGGTGAAGATCTTGTTGTTCGCAGAAGCCTGAGCAGCCACTTTTAATATCGCTTCTGGTGACACCGTCAGGAAGAATCCCTGCAAGCACACAAACAACCCAGTGTATTTTACTCCTTTCAAATAGAAACACTGCAGATAAATACTGTACTTGCATTAAAGTATTATAGAGGTAACAAAGAACCTGCACATGCTGAGGAAGATAAGCCTCCAAAATTCAACATTCAACACTACCTCTGCATTCTATGTCATATACTTTCCACAGCAGCTAAGACTAACGTTTGCATTTAATAGGTGCTATATTATAATTCTAAATGCCCCTTTTTGGTAACAGAGTCATTCTGACTTCACTGCTTAAATCCGATGCCCAAAAAGATGGCTCTGCATGGAGCTAAGGGATTAATTAAATCTCTTGCTTCAAGAATTATTACCTTGTTTATAGTAAGCATGGAGAGCATAATATCATTGCTGTACTTTTTTTGCTACTATTCTGCATGAAAAACCCAGTGTTTTTCATGTTTCCACACAGGATTTTTGATTTTCCGGAAGCCATAGATTCCATATTTTCTCCTGCACGTAGCCATTTCCTGAACTATGAAAACATGATCCTACTCATTTACTGTTCAAGGGATAGAGCTGCTGATAGGAAGGGAGACTGTGACGCTCTCAGCTATCAAACTCAAGTTGAGCTGCAGCTCTTGTCCTTTGGCCTGATGAGAGGCGGGCTCCATAGTCTTAACGGGACATTCATCCACAGTCTCCAGTCAATAACACACAATTCTTCTTTTAATAACAAGGCATTAAAGAAATTTAAAAAGAAAGTGTTCAAAAATACTTAATATAAAAGTTCTTGGCTGCTAACAGATCAAGCACAAAGATTTTTCTCATGATCTCTTTGCTACCAAATGCATCCCTGTATGTCCCAGGTGTTATTTAAAGATCACCTAGTTT
>JAVCKT010015933.1:14445-31745 GCA_032273925.1 Rhynchotus rufescens
CATCCACAGTCTCCAGTCAATAACACACAATTCTTCTTTTAATAACAATGCATTAAAGAAAATTAAAAAGAAAGTGTTGAAAAATACTTAATATAAAAGTTCTTGGCTGTTAACAGATCAAGCACAAAGATTTTTTTCATGATCTCTTTGCTACCAAATGCATCTCCCTGTGTGTCCCAGGTGTTATTTAAAGATCACCTAGTTTCATTTATCTATCTTTTAGACAAAGGCATAACCTTTATAATAAAAAAACAAATTTTAGATGTTCCACTTCTGCAATCCTAAAAGCACTTTTAGTAACTGCTCTGAAAACTCCATGTATAATAGTCTTTTCCAAGCAAGAGCTGCAGGTGTTAAATTTAAGGCCAGAGATAATTTCTATGGCAGAGTAACAAACAACTTTGAGTTGGGCCTTATAACTAAATTGCCATCTCAGTTCATCTCATAACATCGCTACTGTGACACTCTAAAAGGCTTAATAGTGAATCAGTCTTATTTTCTACTTTTTATCCATATTATTCTGTCTTCAGATCACAAAATATCTATATTTTTACCTTGACTACTTCAGCTAACAGCTCATCTTAGGCTTTCTATTCACTAGGAAAATAATAGAATAAAGAGTCTGTAGATTAAAAATTACTTAGAAAATCTTTCCATTTATTTGTGCCTACTCCAAGCTTCCCCATCTAGCAAATAGATGATCACTTTTAAAATCTGGCCATGATTCGCTACATCACAACAAAAGTCCAAAGGACATACGAATGTTTTGCCTCTTGTAGAGTTACTCAGTACCTCGAAAGACTGAAATCCTGTAAACATCCAAGCTCCTCTGCTATTTTTACATTCTGAAGAATTAAAATGAACAGTTTATATAACATCTTGTCTCCATAGCAATCTCTACCATCTTTTAGTGTTTCATTTAATGAACAGAGCTGGATTTTTTAAAAACTGGTCCAAACACAAAATAAAACCTTTCAAGGCTAACATGCTGCCAGCTGTGGATAAATCACAGATTGCTATACAGTGGTCTGCGTAAATAGTAACCTGGTCAAATAATTAGGCTTCTTACCAATTTTAAGCTGAAAACTTGATCTGAACTAAAATACATCTGATTGTAATTTAAGGTATGGGAACACTATCCCCGTGAGATACAAGTCAGGCCTGCATCCAACTCCATTTTCCTTTGGAAAGGCAACATAAAAGTACTGAGATGCAGATAGGACAGTTTGCTTCTTGGTTCCTGCATAGGAAAGGGTACAGCTCTGTTTTCTGGGTTTCCTTAAACTCTGTTCTGCGTTTAATTTCACTCCTCAAATAGCTTATTTTTTATATTTTTAAAAAATGAGTATATTTAAATGATAACAAAACATTTAGAAATTAAGAGATGAGATATAAAGAAGGCTTGTTAGAATTTGGCCAAATACAACATTTCCTTGCAAAAAATAAGTTGTGGTTGTCCAAATCACACAATGGAATTAAGGTAGATACAAAATCTGTATCTAACAGAGCTGGGTTTAAAGCAAGCTATTTATATTATTTTCTTCCTTTAAAGTCAAACTCTATGGGAATCCTTACTTGTAGTGGAATTCCAGTTCCAGGTTTGGTCTGTAAGGCCAAGGAGCACAGCTTTGCAAGGAGCATTGCAACAAGCTACAATTTTGAACAGGAATGAACTCCACCAAAGCAAATGGGTTTTCTTGTATTGCATGGGGATTTATAATAATTACAACAATAACTTTCATATGAATCTAAGTCAACTATTCTTACCAGCTCACACAATTAACTCTTGAGCTAACATCATCTCCTAAGGTCAGAATAAATATTTCTAAGTATCGTTTCTGTAATGGTACAGGGAGGTGTAAGATACCAAGTAAGATCATCTTAAAAGTTGAGGACTACAGGTAAAGAAGCAATAGTGGTTTGCATCTTGAATTTAAGCTTCCCTCCTCCCTTTCCCTCCTTCCTTTCTTCCATCTTTCCTTTCTATTTATTTTGCCAATTAATTTGCCAATTTGCAGTATCAGTTCAGAGATATCCCAGAGATGTGGTCTACATGTCCGACCCAACATGGTAGTTGGTTCTACCCAACATGACAGTTGGGTAGAACATGTGGTCTTAGAACATGTGGTCCTATATCTCTTTGCAACACCCATCAGTTCTTTAGAGACAGCAAATTAAGGCTGTCAAAAGTGTTAGGAGGCCAGGATCAGAGTGCTGAAGCATCTCACAAAACGAGAACTGCTCTTTGGTGAATGTAATTCTGTATAAGGTGCTCTGATCAAACAGAGTTTGATCTGGAAGTCATTTGCTCACATGAAAAAACATACTTGAGTTGGCCTTATATACATTACATATATATAATGATTTCATAATGTTATATTGAGGGTCAGGATATATGTTTTTAACTTTTTTTTTTCCCCCCTTCAAAACCAAACCTGAAATCTGTGATCTAACACACAGATAAATCCAGACTGCGATAATGACAAACAGCTTTGCAATTTTGGATCTATTATTGTTGGATACCACAAAAGCAATATTTACATAAGGACATGCAGAGATAATACAAGTTAGCATTACTCTCAGACCTAACACCCACCAAAAATGCTTCCATTATCTCCCTTTTCTTTCTAACTCCTCCTCTGTCCTCTTTCCCTTCCCTTCTCCTCCATCCCCCTCCTCCATTTTCAGAGTGGCTCATACAAAATAGCTTCATCATATGAGTGTGTGGTTTTCAAGGCATGACACTCTGAATTGATTTTCAAATAGCATTTGATAACAATGTTAAATTAATGAATTGCAAGTGTGAATCAAAATATTTAACTTCCAGAAACATATATACAACCTTCTGCTGCCATTTAAGATAAGTTATATTTTGCCAACATCAAAGAATCACACCATTTAATCTAAAATTATTTTATGTCAAGTATTTACATAAAAATGTAATTACAATGACATCACACTCATCCATCTAAAGGGTGGGATTTTGCAGGCACATAAGCGAGTTGGACAATTACATAAAGACATTCACAATAAATAACTGCGATTCAACAAAAAGCCCTTCAGAAATCACCTAGCTAGAAATCACCAGTAAAATCAAATACTGCTCAAGTGCAAAAGAATTTGTCTTTGCTAAATTGCAAACATAACCAAGTCAGACCTTTGGGCCTGCTGAAGTCTCCCCATGAATGAGGAGAACTTCAAGCCACCCTCAAGCAGAAGGGACCTTCTGTAGTTCTGCTCTACCACCAGTTTAATCTATGGCATCCAAGAGGTCTGGAGGGAGCAAAGCTGCAACACGAGGGCAATTCTTGGTATGGAGAATGAACCACGAGGCAACTGCTCCAGCTAGAGTAGCTTACACAAGGCTGCCACGTACCCTTAGGACCAGGACAGACTGAAACTTATTTTCTATCCTCAGAACTGCATGGAGCATCAATTTGGTGCAGTCCATGTCCCACCCACAGAGCTGAGACAATGAACTCTTCTTCCTTCAAAATAGGAACCAGAAAGAATCTTTTAGGCAAGTTAGACCAAAATGTCCTTCTCTGTCTTACTACATAATTCAAGTTTGAGCAAAGAACAATTAAGAGAAAAAAAATGCATCTTCAACATTGAAATATCTGGGCACAACACTCCAAATGTGCTGCACTACAAATGAGCACACTTAGCAGAACAACTCCTTCTTCCTTTAAATTTTGAGCATTAATACTTGCAACCCATTCCTACATAAAGTTATTTGATAAAATATTTCTTAATTATTGAGTTAGAACAATATCAAACCCCATAAATATTAAAATAATCTTGATTTAAAAAAATCTCCAGAAATAAAAAGAAACAAAAGAAAACAGACAACATGCCCTTCACAAATCAAGGTGCCTGTGGTGGGGTTTTGTCTTGTTTTGTTTTACTTTCTCTGAGAAGGAAAAAGAGCTCTCCAGAACCTCCTACTTGTCAAATGGTCAGTCTATAAATATGTGAAATATATGAAGTTGTTTAATCTATGTACTTAATTCTTCAGAGTAGGTTGTGTAGGAAAATATATCCTGAATTATTTATTATGCTTAGGTAATACAGTATCAATTGCATTTTTGAACTACACTTTATCTTGTAGTGATCAGCAAGTGGTTACTTAATGAAACAAAACCCGCTGCTTTTCATCCAGTTCCTACTGGAGACAGTTGTTTTAAATCAGAAAGCAAGGATGGCAAAAATGCAACAATTTTTGTGAGTAATTGTTTTGGCTTGTTACTCTCGGCATTGTTTATTTTTATGAAAGTCTTGCTTTAAAACTGGAAAATGACTAAGCTGTAAACTATTGTTCTATCATTCGGAGTGGCCAGTGTTTCTGGTTTTGATAAAAGCCAAGTTTCAAACAGTTTTCAGTAACATAGGAAAAACCCTAACTGTCAGTAAATGTGCTTATATTGACCCTGACATTTTCCTCTATGACGGTGCCAACATGTCAGGAGGAGAGGATTGCTTTCAGACTTGAACAGCTTCTTTGTTGCTGAAGTGAACTCTGATTGCTGCCATATTAGTATCTATCAGATTACAACAGTAGCAGAAAAACTCTGATTTTTAACAATATATGTTAAAGAAAACAATTATTTTATGCATACATTAGCAGTTGCTTTTTATTTTTTAAATTATTTGGAAACTTGCTCCAGTTCTGATCACTACAGATTGAACTAAGTGTCCTGCAGGAAGTTCTCCCAAGTCATTTTCAGGGCAATGAAGCAAAACAAAACAGTGTGGCAGCTCATGAGATGTACACTTACAGAGCATATAGATGTGAACTTAAACAATGAGGTGTTGACGCAAAGACAGGCGCCAGAAGGCAGGAATATACCTGGTTTTGCTGTAGGGAAATCCCGTATGTTCCCCCTTTCCAATTCTTCCCTTTCCTTAAGAACAACAAAGGCTGAGCTCAGCTCATTTTGGCGAGATGGATTAAGATGCTAAGAGCACAGTTAGATGTAGTTCCCTGATGTCCTTTGGGACTGCCAGAGACCTCCATATTCTCTCTCAAGTTCAGCAGAGAGTTTTATGCAAGTTTGCAAAGCTCAGAGAGCAAGATGTCTATTATTATTCTGAATTTATAAGCGAATTTAAGGGAAAATATTCATGAAACAATCTGAGAGGCAGGAGTTTTTATTCCTTTGATTAAGTAATTCAACCTTTTTTGCCTCTGTTTACCCACTTGTAAAATAGTTATAATGATAAATACACCTCCATTGGCAGAACCAGTGGGAGGTTTAATTACTTAACATTACTGAAATGACTGAAATTCTATGTTGAAAGGTATTATAAAGTACAGGGTATTATCATCAATAAAATATAAGCTGCAAATCAACCAAGCTACGATAAAGAGCATGCCACTTTTCTTCTTCTCTCCAAAACACTTTGCCATGCTCTTTGTTGAAAACAAATTTAAACCTTACTGAAAATGGCATGTATCAAATTTTCCAAGTTGAACAGAGAGAGGAACTATTTAATTCACCTTTCATCCTTCTGAAATGGTTCTTTATTAATAATAGGAATGCCTAACCCAATGATAAATAATAGAAGACTGTTGTGTTTGGATCAAAAGTAGCTTCAGACGTACTAATTATTGTTTCACAAAACAATAACCAGAAGTCTTAAAATTGGCCCTTCTATTATTTATGATGGTAGAAGCACGGAGATAATTGAGTTACAATCTTAATTCCCACAATTTTGTGTACAATCCCAGAGTCCCATCCCGGCAAGTAAGCATTTCAAGAAGGAAGGAATAAGTTATTGGGTATGGTTAATTTAGAGCCGTGATGATATTTGCACCACTTGCTTTTATGTGTATGGCTAGTTACATTAATATAATTTGGCATCTCATTAATTATGTAAACATCAACCATATGTTGAATGCATTCAAGTTTGTTGTGTACATAATATTTACTGTATATTAGCAAATTGAGAAAATCTATGCAACTATGAATGGATAGAGGATGTCTAATTCTCCAGACACTCAGTTTGAAATCTCTGCAAGCAAATATTCAAAACAAGCCTATTCCCTGCTTACTCAAATAGCCTTAAACAAGAAAAGAACAAACACAAATTGTTCTGCTTTGTTTTAATACATGGGCTTATATCAGCACCATGGTTTAATTTATAAATACAGGTAAAACACACAAAGACTGAAAAAAATGACTGATCTAAACATTATGACATTACTACATGATCACAATTGACCGAGTGGGTATCAAAGACCTTTTTAATTGCAGAACATTTCATATGATTGTAAAAATGAATTCAGGGAATCATTAATAGCTGGCCCGTTAGCATGGCCTGCTCGTTCGTTTTGTCCTTAATGCGCAATAGACTTCTGGCTTATGGGGCTACTCACCCAAGTAGTGCGACTTTTATCGAGTAGGGGGCACTAATTGGGGCACTCATTTGCTTTGCTGACAAAAACGTGGTCCCTGCCACCCTGGGCTGGATGAGAGGGCTCTCCCTGTGGCCCCGCAGCACCAGCAGTGCCTGGGGATTCGCGGGAACGCCGGCAGGTCTGCAGTATCCACAAATAGGGGAAGGAGTCAAATGCCATGAAAAATAAGTCACTTCCAGCGTGGCTTATGAATTTCCCTGTCAACAACATTGGCTGGGTGTAAAAGGCTTTACTGAAATTCAGTTTAGAAAACAGATATAAAATGTAATTAAAAAGGGGAGAAAAAAAAAAAGGAAAAAAGTATGCTTCTCCCTGAGGACTTGCTGTGGAAACAGTTTAGCAGCAACCTTCCCTCCCTCCACCACCTTGCCACCCCTGAGATCTGGTAAATTGTAAGAACGTAGTGGCATGGGGATTAGACATTAATCAAAGTCATTTCTGTCATCATCAGAATGTTCTTCAAGAGCCCCAAAGAAGGAGCATATTCTCTCACTAATAAAGATAATATCGTCTGAAAGATTTCCCTGATACTGTAGAAGGGTAGGTGTGAAGAGAAAGAAAAGACATGAGAAAGGGGAAACAAAAAGGATTTCTGAAGCTTATTGTACTGTTCAAACGCTAAGACAGTTTAAGTGAGTCTATAAGTGCTCTCAAGCGAGTCTGCTTAAGAAACACAAACTTAAGGAAGGGCAAAACACAGCACAGACAAATAAAATCTAATTTTGCTGAACCACCCGCTTTCCCCAACAAAAACAACCCAGCAAACTTCGGACCAAAACTTCATAAATTGCATCAGTGAAAATGCAGCTTCAGTGGAGATTTCAATTGCTCTGGTGCACAACACTGCTATTGAAAACGCCAGCACTGCACCTACCACCAGCGTTGCTTCCAGAAAGACCTGCTTTTTTGCATGAAAATGACAAGTTTTATGGCATAAAAGGGCTTTGGCTATCTGCAAATTAAGGTGTAAAGGATTAAATAAAATAAATACCCTCTTGGGCTCCCAAGGGTATTTGCTAGTTGATATTAAATAGCCTGTGTACCCTTATGACATATTTAATTTAATTTATAAGCACAGTTATTGCACAAAATTAAGTGCATAGTAAAAGAGAAAGGCTCAAAAGTAAAGAGCAACCAGTAGAATAAAAGACATATTTCTTTTAATCTCTGACCTCACTTTTATCAAATTATATTTAAGAGGGCTAACCATTCCTTTTAACTAATAGTCTTCTGACAATTCTAGTCCCAGAACAGCAAGCTAGAAATTCCTTCTTTCACAGCAAATATAACATTTACTACAAACATGCAATTAGGTCCTAATCACTTGGATTAATTACCGCATCAGGGGTTACAATAAAACATTTATTGCTCACACTTCCACACATTAAAATTCATTATTTAAAAGAACATTAATGGCATTGTTCGGGCTTTTTATTTTCATTATATAAAGACTAATGTATAACTTTTTTTCTGGGACACACAAATAAATGGGAGTCAGAAGCCATGCTAGTTTTAATTACTGAGAAATGTAGTTGAGGTATGGACAGTTACTCAACTCTAAACAAGGATATTTTCACTTAAATTAATTCAGGTAAGTAATTACAATTATCGCCTGAATAACACTCTGTACACATAAAGAGCTATGGGAGTATTTACCATTAATTATTACAGACTGTGTGTGTATATTCTTCACATTGAGGCGGGGGGGACTCTGCTAACTAGTAGGGTTTTAGGGCCAAATATATTAAGTTCCTGTTTCTAATGAGCTCAGGAGCTCACACTTCAGAAACCAGCTCTCAATAGCAGAGCCGCTACTGCAGCCGGGGAGGGGAGGTGGGTCCCGGCTCCCACATCCTACGGCCCAAAGGGAAAATCTTTGGAGACTTGGCAAATCTTGACTTTTTCTAAAGAAAGGAAGTTGGTGTCTCTCAAAATCACCTCCTCATTTTCTGTGGGTTTAAATTCATTCCTTATGCTAAATAAACATCATTTCTCCTTTTTAAACACTCAAGCTAGAATATTTTGGATGTGTATAGTCAATAACCCACTTTTAGAGAACGAATATCATTGTCCATTGCAAGTAAAACGCAGCATGCTTTCTTCAAAGCCAACAAGGAAAGGCTCTGTGTCAATTTTTTAGTATTTTTATGCATCTGTATCAATGACATTCCTTCACTTAAAGGAAATACCCATGATTAAGTGTTTGCTGAAACTTGTTTTCTATTTAAAAAGATAACTAGGAAAATGAACAGTTTTCTCAATTTGGTCTTTCTTCTCTTTCAGGGAAGGTCTCCTCATCAACATTCATGGTCCAGCCAAGCCAGCACATTCCAGTTAGAAGGCAAACTCGAGCACAGTGCTATTTCACAAATAACAGGAGCCATAAGTGACAGTGTTACCTTCAAATCAGAATCCAACAACCATGGATAAATATTACACATGTCTACAGTCTTCTGATACTTCTCTGGCTTTCTTCAGAAAGCCAACTGAGACACAAGTCAGCTCTTGTCACAAGGCTCCCTGGAGAGCACTATCTATACAACAGCACTAAGAACATCTGCAGAACAAAACCAAGCTCAAGCAGCTCACTTCTGACAAGCACGTTCAATTACTGCTATAAATCACAGAACATATTTCCATCTCTAGTGCCCTCATCTATCCATAGTATCAATTGTGGTTAACCAAAGGGTTAAGCAGTTGGTACGACAAGAACAACAACAAAAAAAATATTTGACAAGATTCCACCCTCATTTTCATCTCTACTAAAGCGTCAAGAGTAATTATAAATTTTCACCAAAGATGTCAGATTCTTATGTTAATCTTTGCACAACCTGACATTGCTATTCTTCAACTTCTACAGATGTGAACAGTTATCACTTTGTTTGCATGTCACCACAGAATAGAGAGCACTTAATCTCAACAATAAACATTATAATGTATGATAAAGCAGTCAAGAAAAAAAAAAGGTTCAAGTTTTTTTTCAGTTCCCATTTTAACTTTTTCCTTATCAAATTAATATCTAACACGAAAGCAACACAATGGATGGCTTTGTTCACTTAGATGCGCTAATCTGAAGTGCAAATTCCTTTTTCCTCCTTTTCCCCCTCTATTTCTGTAGCAGGGAAATCTGATTCCATGAAACTCAATAAAAAAAAATTGGATGGAAATAACTGGCTTATAAAATGTTACCGTGCTTCAGCAGTCATTAAACAGGATCTACAAACAAATAGATCTGTTTTTGTTTCTGTAGTCAAGAAGCTGCCAGGCAGCCTAGCGAGATGTTCTTCTGATCTGTCACTGGGATGAAGGTGGCACGTGGGGACATTCAACTATTCCTGCCATTCTGCAGCTCTGAGCACTGCCAGTACAGCTCTGTACTGGAAACAGATGCGATAACTTGCTATAAAAGTCACAAATGACAATTCCTGTAGCCCCTGTGAAGGAAGGTACACTTAACACGTTATGTGTCTACCTATATACCTCTTTTCCATGGATGCTGTTAAAGCAACAATGCTTTTAAAAGTTTCCATGTGTGTATATATGTATATGTGTATGTCCACACACATTTGTTTGCTAATTAACAACCAAAACACAAATCTGAAACATGGAAAGGAGAATACGCATCTTGCTGGCATAGGCTTTATATTAGCTTTTACACATCAGCATCGTTGTGCCAACAGTTAATTTGGTCCTGATTTAAGAATGTTTCCTGAACATGTGTTTAGAACTTGAATTTTTGATGCATAAACTCATGGAAAACTTCCCTTCAGGACACAAAAGAGACCAAACTGCTCCAATAGGGAAAAAAAAAAAAAAAAAAAAGCCATTCTTTTAAAAATTGATAGGGTCACTCAGGTTCGTTTTTAGGCTCTATCTTGACTAACTAAGCAAGCACTTAAGACACTTAATGCCCAACAAAGAAAGTCAAGATTTTCTATTGCCAGCACCCAAATGATTTCTTCCAGTGTGAACTATAGCCAGGAGAGTGTCCAAAAGCAATAGCTTCTTGAATAATTCATGTGGGAAAGCTTAGGAATATGTTTTCAATACCACACCTTCCTAGCTGGAAATGGATATAAATAATCACAAGGGAATATGTTTTATGTCATCTAACCTCTAGGTTAAACCGAGGTAATTACTGCTAGTTGATACTCAGTTCTGGCCTTGTCTGAAAATAGAAAAAATTATTTGACTCCACTGCAAATCAGGGCCTCAGACTTATGAAGGGGCACAGTTAACCTGCAAATCTGACAGCACCCATGTGGAAAAGTTAATTTACCTCCATAACTTCTGACTAGTACCGTGGCATGGTTCAGGCTGCTGAAAAGGTAGATTTCAGAGAATGTTCTGCAAAACTGCTGTATTTGGGCAAACAGACATGAAGGTTTGAGGTGTCTTCTGATCCTGCTTACTCCTCACAATCTGCATTAAGACATGGAGGAGCTGCCAAAGTCCCCCTGTAAAGTCTCTTCCTTGGCATCTACTCTCCTCAGGGATGATTGCTTATAACTCATGTACTCTGCAAATGCCTGTCCTTTCTAACCTCATAGCAAAGGAACTTTAGAATATTCATTATGAGTAATACTCCTTGGAAATTATTCAACAATTTCAAGACTCTATGATGCATTTAGAATTTAGATATTTAATAGCACTGATGACTAGCAATTTTCCACAATTACTCTTGTAATCATTCTATGTTCTGCAAAGAGGATAGAGATGACAAGGAGCTGTTTGAAAAATTAAGTTTTATAAAACACCTTCTGAATGCCTGGCATTTTGATACTGTAATACTTTGTCTGCCTCTAACAAATTTGATTTTGCTTTTGGATATTTTTCTTACAGCCAGAATGTTCATTCTGGGGAGTTTTCTACCTCAGTTTTCCTACAGTGAATTATGCATCCATTCAGAATCATGCTCTTCCAAATGAACATTCAAGCCTGTTAAAATAGCCTGCCAACATACTGTGAAGATCTGGGAAATGGCACACCCTCACAAATGCCAGATGTAGTCCTGCCCACAAAAAAAGTCGGATGGATTCCTCCAATAAATTCCTATTTCTTTTGTCTGCCTGTTGGGTGATATATAATACTATTGCAGATGTATCCAATTTTATTAAAATTTGTCCCATCAGCTTTCCCTCTGGAAGGGGAATTTTGAAAATTACCCTGAGCTTGCGCACATTTTGTTGTTACTCAGCCCAAACCAAGACCTTACATTTGACCAGATACCATGCAGTATCTAGTCAAAAACATATCTATGTTTGTGATTTTAAAAGCTAACTAGATTTCAGTGAAAGTACTTACATATTTGAGCTTCCCTTTCAGGTAACAAGAATCATTACGTCCACTTCAGCCGAGTTTGAAAGTCATTGTAACTAGCAGTAGAGTTCAAACACGAAGCCTTCTCATGGGTCTACACACAGGAGACACCGATTCTCATTGCAGGTAGCACCACAAATCCTGGCAGCAGCTCTGCTACAGAACTGAATCTTAAGAATAAGATTATTTTTTTATAGGTCTATCTTGAAAGAAAAGCTTTCCCTACATGAGTGGCTATTAATGTACATAAAACACTGAGAGTATCTACCAGTATCTACTGGTAAGCCTTTGCTGAAAGATATCCCTTAATTCCACTCTGATGACATGACTAATTCAGGTAAGCACAGAGAAAAATTCACAGATGAAAGCCAATACAGTTGCCTATGGCTTTTGCTAAATGTAATATTAATGAAATTCTCGATCATTTTACTGAAAACTTCATGTCCTAAAAATTATCACATAGCAGTAAACTACCTATTTGAAAGCTTAAAGAACTGGAGCTATTCAAAATAATTTCTCAAAAGTCCTTTTCAGCAAAATATCTCCTGCAAATGTAAACATAATTCCCTGAGAACCACTGCAATTGTAATACATTCAAAATTTTTCTAAGGGAACATACTAAGTAAGTTAGATTAAAATTGTTTGTGATTTTGGAAGTACTAACACTTGACATTAGCCTAGTATTGAATTATCTTACACTACATAAATACTGATTTACTTCTCAACTTAGAGGCTGATGAAATAAATCCACATAAATAAAAATACAAAAGAAAATAAAGGCATAAAGCATGCTGTTTGATTTGTGCTGCTTCAAAGTTTCTTATTTGTCATTGTAAGATATTAATATCCTGTGGAAAAGAGTGCTTTGTTTGGTTTTAAAAGTAACAATTTTGACTTTATATTCCAGTTACTTGGGATTCAGAAGACACTGCCCAACAGCCATCCTCCCATGCCCAATCCTTCACTTGCCTTCCAGCATTTGCAATTCCTTTTCTAGAGACTGATGATCTAGGATGACCTCGGTGGTACATTTTTGTGCTCCACTTTCTTACTCTTCAACTAAGGGTGTTGTAGGTTGATCCTATTCACATTTGAAAGAGCACGGACTGTTAAGGTTAGTGATGCTCACTAGGAGATACTTGGCTGCTTGGAGATCAAGAAGGAAAAATTACTGTGTGAGGAACAGGGCGAGAAATTTAAACACACGTGAACACTAAGGGGCACTTCTTGCCACAGTGGTATCACAGCCGGCACTGTAATAGATGAGTGTGAGGGTGTATGAAGCCAAAATATGCTAAAAACATTATAATTGTTATATACTGTTAATATCAAAATGGTTACATACCATCTCTAAGTCAGATGCTATTCAGGAGCTCAGGGGGCAGATAAATAAGTAGTGTTGCATGACTATTTCTCACACGAGAAAATTCAGCAAGGACTCTGTGCATTTCAGTTCTCATACAAAACTATCCAAAAGCATTTGGGGGTTTTCCATAGAAACAGAAAACCTTTAAAAGAGGCCTTTCGACTTGGCAAAATCAGCAAATATAATCTATCCACTTTCTTTTGACCTTTAAACCTGACCTGAAAAAAAAAAGTGTTCAGCAACATAAATTTCATTTCTAAAGGCCTGCTGCAGATCTCATTTTCCGCTATTTTTCCATTAGGCATTTATGGGACTTGCTGGTGTTACAAGGGACTAGTAAAATGTCGAAGTAATCCTGCAGTTCCTGTGTATGAATTCAGCTTTTCCCTATGAGATGATAACATTTTTTTTTTTCTGCCAAGGCTTTTTCAGATACTGGAGTATAAGACTAATACCATAGGTGTGATGTTATTTTTTTTTCATTTGGTAACATTAACCAGATCTAGCAGTTGGAGTGTTGAAACAAAAGAATTCTTTTGTGAGCCAATAAGGTGGCTTGCAGCACATCTGCACTAATTGAAATCACAGCATGGCTTTTCAGGATAGGAACTGTATCCAAAGCATACAGAGGATTTGAAGATCTTGGTTGTATGCTTGTGCTTTCCCTCAGTGCAGAGGAAAGCAGCTGCTTCCATTTATGAACTGTGCTGATACATGTGCCTCCATGTACCAATGACATAATGTACAACTTTACAGAAGGTACAAGCTAAGTATTTGTCAATTGTTTCCACAAGAAAAAGGAAACTGGACATAGAAGGCAGGACAACGGGAAAGAACTTATGATAAAAAATGTCTAACTTCTAAGTATATTCTATAATTTGTATAACCATTCGCCAGGATGATAAAAGTAAAGAAAAAGTTTATTACATCATCCTTACCCTTCATCCACCGATAGAGGCCCTTGATTCTTTTCAAGTTCCCCTCTCATGTCTTTCGGCTGTTCCCTCATTTTTCCACTATATACCATCAGCCTCTAATCCAAACTCACTTTCTACACCCCTGTCATGAGATAGCAACCAGGCATATTCCATCAAGACCTCCAAAAATCTCCTCAAACTTTTTTTCGTAGAGTCCCCCCTTTTCCTTCTTTAAGCAGAATGGACCCTGCTCTTCTGAAATCTTCTCCTTCAGTTCTGAAATCTTTCCCCTTGAGGAGGTCATTCAGACTTTCATGACCTTGCCCTCATTTTTTTTTTTTTCTCCAAAATAGCTCTCTTAGCACATATTTTGGAAGATGCTCCTCAGCCGTCCCAGAGTTCCACAGGATTGGTCTAAAATTACCATTTCCAGCTCTAGTCTCTTCCTAGATAATCCTATTGCCAAATGTGTATTCATAATGATCGCTCAAAAACGCCCTCTCTATCTCTCTCTCTCTCTCTGCTCCAGTCCTGACTTACTCCATCCCAGCCACACTATCTTACTCCATCTTCTCCACACTATCTCCCTTTTCCATCAATCACATATAAAGCTATCACCTTTCCTGTCATTTTCAAATAAGATTTTTTTTTTTTTTTAGGACTTTAATTCAATACCCCTCTTTAATATAGTTTCTGCACTTAGTTTACTTTTTATTCATACAACTTACACTGAACAGACATCGTCTTATTCCAACTGACTTCAACAAGGGGAAACTATATCCAGTCTCTATGTGATCAGGCCACTTGCCATTCATCCTTTTCTTGACTGCATCACAGGCTTTCATTCCCTTTTGCAGCTCTCATCTCTCAGTCCTGCCTGGAAAGGTCAGCACCATCTCAACGGGATCATCAGGGAGCATTCACCACTTCCTACTCCGCTTTTGGAGCAAGTGTTTAGTCCTGCACAATCCCACGTGCATGGGCAGGGGTTCCCACAAGCATGAACATCCCTGCTAGGGCTCGTCTTTTTGCTTCTCCTTTCCAGGGTGCCTATAAAACATTAACCACTGGAGATTCTGATTTACTCAGGTCAGCACCGCTGCTGTGCTCTTATTTCTGTGCATTTCCCCTACTGCACTCCCTGGAACAGCAAGAGAGTCTTGCATCTGTCATTAAGTCTCTAAGGCAATATAATAATATCAAGAACAAGTAAAAAGTTAATTTGTGTGACAGCTTACTGAAAAGCTTTCTAAATTCTAGAGGCAGAGAGAAGTGTGGGGTTTTTTGTGTGTTTTTTTTCTTCATGCATTCTCACACAATATTGACCAATTTCACAATTTCAGAGTCCTGTCCTGTCCATGCTCTGCAATCGCAGTAAAAGAGAGAGCATAATTCCAATTATTCTTTTAACTAGTCAAAAATAAAATCAGTATTGGTTGATCCTAGGAAATCTAAAATACATTTCCATTCAAGTGTTGCACATAAAAGATTTGAATAATTTAAGAATATGAAGATCCTGCTATTCTCACAAGGTAAGTAAAATTTGGTTCAGTCGGTAACTCAATTTCAATGTCTCACAAGAAATTTCAGATTGGGGTGCATTATGATCATAACCTTTCCTTTGAAAATTTTTTATATAATTAAAGGTGCTAGTCTCAACATCAAATTCCACTTTGGATGTGGTTAAATTCCAGCTTGGTTAAGTATTTCCTGTCCATTTAATTTCATCCTGTAGACCCAGCTGCACATAGTTATTCCACACTTCCTGTCCTAAACTGCAACATAGTGCTGTTGTGAGTCATTGAACAGCTTCCATCTTCGTGAATCTTTGTAAGATGCATCTACTGCATCAGCCAAAAGTACCTTCAGATCCTATGAGAATGTACCAGAGATTCAGTGTTAAATCCCTAACAAATAACCCACATTGAAAACTTTGTAAATAAGACAGCAACTTTTTATGGGTAACAAGAACCAACTAAAACCAGGCAGATACTTGCAAAATTATGCACACTTCACTCATGAACAAAAAACAAATAGAAATTAATTTTAGAATACAGTTTTCAGAAAGGTTACTTTGGCTTCTTCATAAGTAAGTTGCAATTTCTATGCTGGCATTAGGAAAAAAACCCATCAATTTAAAAATAATTATACAAAACTAGCACAACTTTACATACTTTTCTGTATTCCTTCTCTTTTTCTTCTTTGCATTAAATAAGAAAGTAAATGACAAAAACACAAGTCTGCCCTGTCAATCACTCCGTAAAACTCTAACACTCCAACAGCTCACAAAGGAACAAGAAAACTGGCTCCTCAAATAACACCTGGCCTAAAAGCCTTAAAAGCATTTAAAAATCCCCAATTCAATATATAAACCCCCAAAGAAACCAAGCCACTTGCTCTGTACAGTAAGAAGTAGAAAGAGAAGCCTTTGATTGTCGAAGGACTTATTGCCAGCTCCCACAGACGCGGCAAACCTGAGCTGTTGCTGCACACATTTAGATTTAGGCCCCAGTCCAGTAACCCAATAATAACCATTCATGTTTGATTCTCCTATTCCAACAGAAAGTCACAACAACTGACAACTCAGTTAAGGCAGCCTAAAAAGACAGGCCTAAAAAGAGAGGCCGCTTTGACAATCAGAATGACACAATCCATCCTTCAAAACCTTTTATTGCTACGTGAGGAGTGCAAGATATAAAAATTTCTTCTAGCCTGAAGCAGGTAGCACTTGAGACCACAAGCAGAGTTACCAGTGCTGCTGAGCATCTTCCCTACACACACCCCAAAATGCAATCTTGCCCTGATCACAAGCACCGAGCCTGTAGATGAAACGAGGAAAATATACTTGGAAGGAAAGAATATATTGTCAATGTAGGGAAGCAGAGCAAGGATCTAAGGGAAGGAATGATGGGTGAGGTGTTTGGCTACAGGCACAGGCAGCTGTGCAGTAATGCCCTGGTCTGCTCCAACCTAAATGATCAACAAGAAAAATTACCTGAGGATGACACCAATTCCCATCGCTTAACCCCTTTTCAGATTTTATGTTCAGGCATTATGCCCAAAATTCCCAAGTGTGTTTGTTCAGGCTGGCAAGGAAAGCCAGGAGAGGCACAGAGGGAAGTGGAAGCAGACTAGGAACCAAGTGGTGAAGGCGCTATTGCTTTTACAATGCAAATCAATGTTCATATGGACTGTACAACTTCTCTCAACTTACTATATTTATATAAAATACATATCCACACACACACCCACACCATATATATATATACACATATAG
>JAVCKT010015935.1:0-18014 GCA_032273925.1 Rhynchotus rufescens
GGAAGCCCAGCAGGCGCAGGGCCGCGGCCGGGCGCGGCGCCGCCGCCGCCGCCTCCAGCAGCTCCGGCGAGAAGAGCGTCTCCTCGCCCGCCGCCATGGCGCCGCTCCTGCGTTGTCACAGCAACGCGTCGCCGCAGAGCGCGCTGGGAGTTGTAGTCCGCGGGCTCCCTCCCCCGCCCTCAATGTCCTCGCGCCTCCTTTGGTGCCGCCATGTCGCGGCGCGGCGCGGCCTGTGGCGCCCGGGAGAAGTGGCGTTCGGGAGAGACTGGTGCTTTTACAGCTTACTGACGTTTCCCGTGTGCCCGTGCAAGCTGGGAGCAATGTCAAAGTCTGGTGGACGTGGAGGCTCTCGCCCTCCATCTCCTGCCCTTCCCCGCAGTCTGAGCCCTCTCACTGTCAGTGCAGCCCAGCACTCCCCGAGCTGCAGAAATGCGCCAGGCGCTTTTCTCAGTTCAGAGGCTTGATGTAAAATAGCGTATCCTGAGCTCCCGGTGTTCATTTAAGGTTTCACTGCGCAGTCACCATTTGCCAGCAGAGAAGTAGCTGATGGCAAAGAAACCCCATTCCTGCCTCTTTTTGCTCTCTTTATTCTTCCCTTTTCCTCCTTTTTCTCTCTGCAGCAAATCACAGCCACTTTTAAGAACATCGCAACCCAGAGAAAAATACATAAATAATTGTAGGTCAGGGCCCTTGGTCCTCCTTATCAAGGGCCCTGATACCTTTTCTGAGCTATTTTGAGGTGAGCACCACCTTTTCTGAGCTATTTTGCTGTTCAGCTGAGTTCTGCTGAGAAGCAGCGAGGGGTTTGGCCTCTCCGCTGTGAGCAGGGCTTAAATAGTAAATAATTATCCCCTCCTCTCTTCTTTCACTGCCTTCATCCTAAATGTAGAGTAATTTGGAAAAGAAAAGGGCGGTTATGTGAGAACAGCAAGCATGCGGCCATCAGTGCCGCTGCTGGTGAGGCAGGGCCACGGGAAATGACAGCCCGTTTCCCTGCCACATTCATCTCCTGTCATCAGCGCTCTGTTTTTCTTGTGTTTCTAGCCCTTCCCCATTCCAGGAGGTCTGGTGGTTTGGTTGTCATTCTGCCGAAAGGGAGAAAGACAAAAGATCCCCTGATCTGTTGGGGGAAAACGAAGGACTTAACAATGGCCAATGAGTTATTCTCGTGCTCCCCCAAGGAATCGCACAGAGAGGTGTTGTTCCTGTTTCTTTTTCAGATGGACCTTTTGTTACTGTGATGTTTAGTCCAAAGTTTTAAATCTCTTTACTTTGAATCTTCCAACCCCAGAAGGCAATGGACACGTCTTTTAGTGTTGTAACTGCAGCTAAACTTAAGCGTTAAATTAGGGATGAATTGAATTTGTGTTTTAAGTCATTGAGCATCTGTATTCCAAACAGCTTCATGTGAAATTATTAGTGCCCAGGATCCCAGAAAATCAGTCTTAATCCTGTGTTTCTGCCTGCACATGGAATATAAATACAAATTATTGAATACTTCTGGAAACTGCAGGTGTTAATGAGCTGTGCAAAGTTGGTCAGTGAGTCAGTGACAGAACAACTATTCAAATAGAAAGCAGCATAGATTTTAAAGTTTTCTTTCTAGTTGTTTTTTTCTGGTTGATATGTTTTATTAACTCAATCTTGTGATCGCAAAAGCATATTCCTTATTAAATTACACTGAAAACAACAAACTAATTGCAAGTTAGCAAAAAGAACAGAGAAGACAGGGAAACCTTCTATCTTCCTATAGTCCTGGTTCCTAGTACCCACCATTGCAAGGAGACTTGTGATTCTTAGATACACACACACACACGCACAAAAAGTAGTCAGAAGAGAGCTGTGTATGAAATGCCTCAGATAGCCAGGATTGTGGAATGAAGTTTCATTTTTTGTAGTATGTAGTATGTAGTATGTAGTATGCTCCAAAATGCATATTTTCCTCTCTCTTCTTCTTCTTCTTTTTTTTTTTTTAATTAAAGACTTTTTTTTTTCCTGTTACCTATCTGCTTTGCAATCTGGTTATCTGGTTCATCATCTTCCCTTTGTAAATGACCCTTTTCAGCCCTTTGCTTCAAATTCCTTGCTTTTTTTCTTTGGGGAGCATAAAATCCCTTGTTGAATATTTTGACTGTGGCTTTCTTTTGAATCCTACTTTCACACGTCCTTGTCAGCACCAGCCCCATCCTGTGCCAGACGTGCTTGCAATTTGCATTATTAGGATGATAATTCCACTCTACGAGGTTGATGGAGAAGCAGATTAGTAGCCAACCAATAAACAACATGGTGCTTTTCTCAGAAGTAGCACAAACCTCAAATATATGGGTGCACTGCCAGCACTGCATGCGGTGACATAGCAGGTACTTATTGGGATGGGGGAACCTTCCTTATTTGCACTCAGTGTGCTTTTAAAAGTAGCTCCATCTCTTCTCAATACAGTCCCTCAGTCCTCCTTTCTCAGAGCTAGACTTTCAAGTCTTTTTTCTTTTTCTAAGAGTTTTGGAGACAGAAGAATTTTGCTGATTAGGAGAAGTCTTTCGCTGACCTCATTTGTATGTTTGATGTATTAACATTTCCTCTCAAAAAATTCCAGCCCAGGCAATTGCTTTCATTAGCCAGTAACTCAGCAACTTTGGTTCAAATCAATCTTTTGAAGGCTGTGAAATGCCTTCCTTTTGCCCTTAACTTTTGTAAAAATTCAGATTTATTGATATCTCTACTGTGACTGTGTTACAGTTTGGTTAGTTGCTGAAGTTGTACCTTTTTATGGTTGAAGAAGTACAAGTATTAAATGAGATCTTTGAAACGCATGGATTATGCTGCATCTGCAATTAAGTATACTTATTCTGGTGTTGTTTCTAAGCACTACTTTTTTTTTTTCTTTTTCTAAGATCAAATGGTGGAATAAACAGAACAGTTCTTGTGTGCTGGATATAAAATATATCTCCTCTGTGCAGCATCTGCAGGGCAGCACTAGGAATTTGTGCAAATACTTGGCCTCTGATTCAGGAGGGGGTCAGACAGTCTGCTGCAATATTCAGTTGCAACAGTAATAGCAGTTCTCAAAATACTCCAGCTTAAAATACCGCTCAGAGAAGAGTTATTTAGTCTTTTCTCAGTTGTCTGTTGAGTCAGCCACTTGTCAAAGGGCGATAAACAGGAAGAAATTCAGGAATAAGGATGGCAGCCTTCTGCAACTCCCTCAGTTATCAACAGCTCTCATCTCTAGCTTAGAAAAATCAGGAACTAAATTACAGGAGCCAAGCAAAAGATTTCAGTCTTTGCTCTGTATTTTTCTGTGGGAGAGCAAGAAAGGGTTTACAAAGAGGGTAATGTCAAATAGGAAAGTTAAATCCATTCAGAAGTTGTTTTCTTTATGAGTTTCCAGACACAGTTTTGCAGCAATATCCGCTATTAGCTGCATCCAGATGCTAATTCCTGCTTCTTGATTCTGTTCTGTCCCAGCTCTGGTGCTATATGGAGCAGTCTGGGAGCAGCTGTGATGGTTTTATTGGCACAAGTCCCAGTAGAAATGTCACTGAAATGAAGATTGTAGATGGTGGGGTGGGAACTCCCCAGTTCCCAAGGTGCCCCTTCCTGTCCACAAAATACCCCATATGTTGGGTATTCAGGACAGCTGGTCCAAACCCAGCCAGACATACGGCACCAAAATGCCTCCCTTCAAGTGTTTTTACTTGGAGATCCCTGTTACCTCCTCTTCTTCCAGTATGATGATAGCTCTCCAGTTAATTTCCACTCAGTGTTGTTATCTTTAGCAGACATTGGGAGTGTTAAAATAAACACTATTTGCCTAGCTGCGTGACCCTTCCCGTTTGGCAAACACCAGTGTGTTTCCTCTCCTTTCAGTGCTTGCTTTGCTCTCCGTAGGGTTTTGCTTTCTCAGGGAGGTGGGAGCTGATGGCTGCGGTCCCTCTGCGGGGCCGGAGCGCAGGACTGTGTCCTCATTACCTCAGGGGGCCCGAAAATGGTTGGCTCCGTGTGGCTCTGTGGCCCTCACAGCCAGCTCGCAAGCACAGCCAGTGCCAGCTCACCTTCCGATCCCAGATTCCGCCGAGGATTAATGGGACTGCAGCTAAATGCAGCTTCTCTGCTGAGTGCTCCGTGTTATCTCACTTCGACTTGGGAAAACCCACAGTCCAAGTAGGTACTTAAAGGAAACACGGGAAAAACCTGGCGAATGCTTGAGAGAGAATGAGGTTGTGAGACTTGAGAGGAAGCAGGATGTCACAAATACAGACCCTTAGACAGTTATATTGAATGTGACAATGCGACATAACATAAGGGGTCAAGTCTGAGGTGATTTCCTTTATTTAAACAAAGCTTTTATTCAAACCAATGGACATTTTGCTAAAAAAAAAAAAAAAAGAGTGAAGGGTTCAGGATTCAACCCAATGAACATTCTTTGTATAACGTCCAGCAACATTCAAAGACTATTTCCTTAAATAACTCAGCATCATTAGCACATGAGAGCTTTACCATCAGGATTTCCTCACATAAATTTGTACAACATCACGAAATTATTTGCTATAAATGGAAATCCCATGGTTGCACATGCTATAATTTGGCATTAATGAATGTACCATCATTTAATTTGTGATATCTTCCCATCCAATAGCTGGGAAGCCCTCAGAAATTCCTCAAAGGGATCAGTTTATTTTCTTTGGCATTGCGGTTACCATCCCATGCCTGTCATGCACGTATGCAGCGAAGGACAAAAGGATTTCAGGCACGTAGTTACCATAAAGGACAGCTTAGGGCTGCATGCATGTGTGTGCATATGTTTTTCTAAAGCAGAGAAAACCTTTATCAATGATTTTCTTCAAGGTGTGGGGGTTCTCTGCAGTTGTTGTTTGAATTAAGGGACAACTAGGTCCTCAGCCACTCTTGGCATTTGGCTTTCTCCTTGTAGGCAGATATTTCTCACTCTCACCACCACTACCCAAAAAGCTCCGTTTACAGCATTCCTATAGCTCAGGCTGTGAAGCACCAAGGTCAACCTAGAGTTCAGACATCTGACAGAGCTTCCGACACTGGAAGTTCTTGTGAGCCTCAGGGTGATTTTTAAGCTCAATTCAACAGTTAGATGAGATTTCATTTAAAAAAATGGAAATATCTGCAAATATTTGACTAGGAAACAGCTAGTACCGAGCGCATTGTACCATCACACTGGTGACACACATTGTCTAATCTGTCGAAAATACCATTGTGAAGTGTGTTTTTTTTCAATACAGCTGTTTTGTTCCCTGCACATTTCCAATCTCTAAGCTGTCTTTCTTTTCCCTTTAAAATCAAATTAAAATCAGTTTGACTGCTTTAGAGCTTTCCTGTTGAGAGATGAAAAGATAAGGAGCCAAGGACATTATAGCTGAGTCGCAGAGCTAGATCGGATGCTCCTCACTACTTGTGCATAAGGTTGAATGATACACAGCTGTTTTCCAGGGAGAAAGGCAGAAATGTTCCGTCCTTCTTAGTGAACAGGAGGTATGAAGCTGCTTCTGGAAGTGGTGGTGAAAATAGGGCCCAAGTAGCCCTGTAGTACTCATATTCCCTCATTTTCTGAAGGAACACGGTGGCAATCCCATGGTTTAACAAGTAGGATTGTGAAGAAAGGTGTTCTTTTCCCATGACATTACCCCTGGGTTGCCTGGCATTGGGATTGCCCCTCTAATTATGAGGTCCTTTCCTTGGCTAACAGCATTTTTTGGGGGATCTCAGGGGCAGTGTCCCCCTGGCCCTCTCAGTCGTTGGAAACTCCTGTCCTTACTGAGGCAGGATTGTGGAGTGTTGCTCGCTAGTGTCCTACTGCCACCCCTTCCTTGCCTTCCTGACTCCTATGCACCGTGGTGAGGGCTGCGGTGTGGAACTTACACGAATGGAGAGGGCAAAGTCCTGGCCTGCTCTATTGCTTTATGATTAGAGAGAAAGAATAGGCTGTGTTTGTGCATGCCAAGTGTGGCAATCTGGAAACCTAGCTTTCAGTCCCTCTTCTTTTCCCTAGGTTTCCTCAGAGCCCTCATTTTCCCCAGAACATCTGATTCCTCTGTGCCCGAGTTCGGCTTGTAAAGCAAGACGTGTGCTTCACAGAGAGCATGCTTGGATAAGCTGTGTGTGGAAGGGAGCGTTTCTCATGGACCTGGAGGTCACGGAGCAGGTCTGCAGCCTCGCAGGCCTGGGGAACAGCAGCGTGCGGCCCGTGGGGCTGCTTTGCTTGCTTGCACACGAGGCTTGCACACGAGCCTCCGCGCCGGAGGAGGAGAGGCTGGCAGGGGAGGAACCCTTGCCCGGAGACCGGCCTCTCCGTCCCGCGTTTCGCAGGGAGCTGTGGCGCCAAGGGCGGCGAGCTCAGTGTGTCCGCAGAGCCGTTGCGCCCTGGTAACATGGCGCCCTGCTGGGGCTGGTACCAGCCCCTCTTGTGAGGGCTGGCGCCGCCTCTGCGGGCCGGTCCCGGCCGCCCTCGGGCCGTGCAGCCCCACGCGCCCACGGGGGCCTCTCGCAGAAGCGCTCGGGTCACGGCTGTGCATGTAGTCCCGTGGGCTGCAGCAAGGGCAGAAAAATGGCTCCTTGTGTCACACGGCGGCGTCCGCGTGGGCCGCCGGACAGCACTGCCTGTGTGCCAGGCGACAGCCGTGCCCCTGCGGAGCCCTGGGGGGCCGCGCTGCCCCACAGCTGCCTCCGTGCGACCTTCCCCGAGGTAACTCGGCGGTGTCCTCGGCCCAGGGAGCTGGGCTGAAGCAGCTGTTATTGCCTCAACACCACGTTTCCTGCTTTTGCTGACAGGCGTTTTAAGCTTATTACTATTGCAGTGCAGTTCCCTGCGTTTCCTATTTGAGCAGTTCCTGTTGGAAGCGTGTATTGTTTGGGAAGACATGGCATTAATTATTATGTGAGCTATTTGTTGTGTGGGTGCTGTGGAGAAATAGATGGGAACTATTCCAAATGGTCTTTAATGAGTTCAGTCATCCAAGATCCTGATTTCCATCTCATAAATAATAAACTGTCCTCAATATGCTAATTCAAATTTGCCTTTAAATTGCTTATTTTAATTTTGAAAGGGAAATAATCAAGACGAAAAAGTTCCGGAAAATGCAAGCCTGCCCTTTTTCTGTGGCAGGGCACTCAGAGGTTGCAGTATCTCGTCCTATTCCCAACATTGCATCCTGAGGTAGTGGCCATGTGGCTCAGCAGGTAATGGTTTCACTGTCTTGAAGAATGCAATTCAAAATTTCACTTGAAGAGTGAAATTTTTACTGCAGCGAATGAAAATATGTATGAAATCTTTGCCCTGTAAAGGAAGGGCCCCTAATACAGCCTTACCCAGTGAGCTCTTTGCTGTCTCCTTTCGATGAGATCTCCGGTCTCAATTTCTGTTCGTGATTCGCTGTCTAGGCCAGTGGTAGCTAAAAGTGCCCCACTGACAGCAGACGTAGCCTCTGGCAAGGAATAGCGTGTGCTCAGCAGTGACCTCTCTGCTTCATCAGATGCAACATCAACAGTCTTTCCGACAAGTTTCATCCAGTCTTTTCATCATCATTTTTCAAAAAGGTTTCTCGTATTTGCAAATATTTGTGTGAAGCACGAATGTACAAGGAGGACATTTGCCTGGTCCCCTCCTGGAGTACCAGGACTAATGATTTAGCTCTTCGCTGACTGTGAGTAGACTTATTTCTGCTCCAAGTGAGCAAATCATTGCACTTGGAGATCTGGATAGCAATTTAACAGTTAGTCATGAGATTATTCTGTTCTGAAAACATCCTTTTCATTCATTTATATTTTTCTCAGCATTTCATTTTCAGTAAATACGTATCTCTATTTTGCATGAACCCATGGTCTCCTTGGCCTGTCTGTAAGACCAGACTTGTAGCTTTGCTACAATCACATGTAGCAAAGCATTGTAGAAATAGTGAAATAGAAGAAAAACTGTATTTTTGACATTTATTAGCTGCTCGCACATTATTCAAGTTTGTTAAGGTTTGACATCTAATAAATAGATGCGAATGGAAAGTCCTGCAGACATATCTTACTGGAAACATAGTCGTAGAAATTTGATTTCAAGACACAAACCAGTAAAATAAACCCAAACAGGTTGCTCTGTTTCCTGCCCTGGAAGGAATGGCAGCTTTTTGAAACATTAATATCCTCAGTCAGGCATTGCAAATATTAGTTCTCAGTTCCTTCAAGGGATAAAAAAAGATAAAAATAGAAGCCACTCTGAAACCTCCCAGAGGCTGACAAATGCATTCATTCATTTCTTTATAATGCCATCTTTCATGAAGGCTTTAACACTGAAAAATTCTCAGGGGAGGTTTCCTTTCCTCCCAGTACTCTCTCTCTTGCCTTGAAAGCTATCTGCACGATTGCAAGGAGAGAGGGGGTAAAATACTTTTCTGCCAAGTCGGCTGTGCTCTGTGGGCTGATCTTAAGCAGGTTAGTCCGTGAGGGGCAGGAAGGTGGCACCGCGGTGCGGAGCGGCCCAGAGGCAGGCACTGCCGGGCAGGATGTGGCGGGATGGTCCTGGCGGGAAGGGGACGGATGGGAGACCTCTCAGCGCAGGACAGGCCGGGCGCAGCGCCTCAGATCCGTGCGTGTCCCTGAGGAACAGAGATGCACGCTGAGCAAAGCGGCCAGCAGCTTTGCAGCGATTTACATGTCGCTCTCTGTTGCTCTGATTTATGTGTCTGCCCAGTTTGCTCAACTCCACTCCTAAGGCCTGCATCCATCCCGCTTAGCTGAGCAGAGTTAGTTGTGCCCTCTGCTTCAGGGGGAGAGAGGCTCTTCCAGAGCTATCAGATCTTTGGATTAACTCAGTGCTGTCTGAGGAGCCTCTCTTTGTCTGTTGATTATAGAGGAAAGCCAGAGTGACTGCAGTCTTGTTTAGCTGGCTCTGTTGAAGGTCTAAAATTGAGTGGAATGATCCTGACCCCTATATGATCCATGTTAGCTTGGCAGACAAACAGAGCACAGTCAGTTGCTTGGTTTTTGATACATTACTTTTAAGGCCCTTCTTCAGAATAGGAGTAATAAAGCAAAGCCCAGCACCTTGTCCACAAGGTGTTAAAGTTGGAGCCTGGAATGGCTTTATTGCAGGTGGAATTAATCTGACCAAATGCAGACAGAAAATAGAGGCGATAAAGTGTACCCTGGAAGTACCTATTTCACATTGCAGGCTATAAAGGAACCGAGAGGCAGTAGCTCAGGGGTAGCCAAGTACAGGTAGACATAAGTAGATAAATGGCATCCACTCTGGCTGCCGAGCGCTCTCCGTGGCTCTCATTCCCAAGTGGAGGACTGGCCGTGCTCAGGAAGCACTGGAGTCCCCAGGTTAGTGCCGCTGGGCCTGATGCAGGCCAGCGCTCTTGAGCCTGTCTCAGCGTGGGATGCCACTCATTTCCAAGCTTCCCACCACAGGGATACAAGCGTTCCAAATCTGTGCTAAAAGACCAAAAGGGACAAGGATAAAGTCCCAGGAGGAGGACAGGGGAGGTTAAGGACATAGTTTAAGTCCTCCTAACTGGCCGGAGATTTGCGAGGTGATCACAGAATCACAGAATGTTCAAGGTTGGAAGGGGCCTCTAGAGATCATCTAGTCCAACCCCCCTGCTCCAGCAGGGACACCCAGCGCACGGGGCACAGGGTGGCATCCAGGTGGGTGTGGAAGATCTCCAGAGCAGGAGACTCCACAACCTCCCTGGGCAGCCTGTGCCAGGGCTCGGTCACCCTCACAGTGAAGAAGTTCTTCCTCACCTGGAGATGGAGCTGCCTGTGATGTTGCAGCTGCTTCCAGGGAGTGGAGCGGGCCCTGTGCTGCTCGAGGACGACCAGCAGAACGGAGCAGTCTGTGATGTGCTGAGCTGGAGGAGAATTGCGTCCAGACTCCAAATCTGGTGATTAGTTCAACACTGAGCAAGAGCAGACAGTTGATGGATGCTGGTATCTCAAGGACCATTGCTGAACCTTGCTGCTGTCTGTGACCATATTTACGTCCTTAACTGTCCCAGTGTGAAATAAAAGCCTCTATTTTAACTATATCTGCAGAAAGCTAAAGGTGGAGGGGAAAAGTAGAACATTCACCAAGAACTACAGCCCAGAGAGTATAATCATGATTATTTAACTGTGCTGGTCTAATTCTCCTCCTATAATTTTCCATATGCACAATGAGAAGAATTCCAGTGGGGGGTTACATTTTTTTCCCTTTTAGAAACAAAGGCTCTGCTTTATAACATACTTGTTATTTTGTGCTAAGCACAATCTCAATGTGTGTGGAAGACAGATCTTTAAACAATATGCTGTGATCTTATCTGATCCGCAAGCTGGAGGAAGCTTTATTGATATAATTTGTGGCAGGCTATTTGCATAGACATGGTGAGATGTGCTGGAAACTCCTCCACAATCAAACAGGTGAGTCTTACCTTAACAGCTAAATGCCTATACATTCTTTTCAGCATAAGAGAACAGGGAGCTTGCAGGTACAGTCAGCAGAGAGAAAACATGCTGATTATGATTTTCCATCTCTAACGTGCCAGATTGCACAGGGAGGGGAGGGCTCTGGTAGCTACATACAAAGAAACCCAGCTCCAGCTCACTCGTTCCAGCGTGGCTCCGTAACTCAGCCTCTGGTGTCTGAAGGCTCACGGGGGCTCCGGGGAAAGGAGCTGACATTCTGAAGTCGTTAGTAGACGAGAGGTGACATTCTACAAATGCCCAAACAAAATTAATTGGTTCCTCTGCTGGTCTTCTTGAAAGGAGCTAGTAAATGAATGGACATTGCCAGTGCGACTCAGGAGAGCAAGCTGAATTATCATAATAGACCCTGCTGGCCTCAAAATCTGTGCATCGCTGAGAGGTGCTGCCTTGGTGTCAGGGTCGAGATATGTTTTAGGATAATTTAAGGACAAAGTGCAGCTCATACTGTGGATAAAAATGTAGTTTGGCTTTTAAGGCGTTAATTCTGGCCGCTTTCACACATTCTTTGCTTGCTCAAAGAAAACCAAGCGAGCTCTGCTGGCTTCGCTCCTCGAATGAGAGAGAATGTTCTCCTGCTATAAAGGGCTTCTCTCCTCGAAGCTGTAACCTAGCAGGAATACCGGCGACGCTGGAAACAGCAACTTTGCCCAGGCAACTTAAAACCTCTATATTGTGCCAATGGTTGCACCTTCTGGAGCCTTGATGCCGTAATGGGATGTGTTAAGGTTACAGATAATCTATAGCTCCAGATCTGGAATTGAAGCTTCCCCAGCATCAGAAGTGTCGGTGCTGGTTATACTCCATGTCTAGCTGCTTTTTAAGTTGCAAAAGATTTCCATTTCTAGTATAACACCCTGTAAAAAAAGAGCATGCACTGAATGGTCTTGTTAAAGTTCTTTTCAATTTCTTAAGGCTGCTTTTTCTTTTATTAGTCAGGAATGGTAGGGGCTGGTGGAGGTTTTTAAAGGACCTTTTCAGCCAGGGTAAAACATGTTAATCACGGCGCAAATCCTGCCTGCTGGCCGAGACAGTGGCTCGGTGCTGGTGCAGGGCCCCTCGGAGCCCCAGGGAGCTCTGTGCACCTGTGGACACGTGGGGACACAGCTCAGGGACACCAGCGTCAGGAGCAACAAAGCTCCGCCAGATGCACCAAGTCAATGAGCAGAAGGAAAACTGAAATTCCTCACTTTTGCTCTGACTTTCTTTCTTATCATCTTTAGATGAGTGTGGTAGTCAAATTAATCACATTGTCCTTTTTTTGTTGTTTTTGTTGTCCTTGACTGTATTTGTATCTTTGCACTTACTGTTGGGTTTTGTTACGTTATTAGCTTGCAAGTGTGGTATGCCAAATGAGAGGCTTCTGCTCAATGCCCTAAGTCCCTCCCTGCCAATTTTACATAGGCAAAACTCCAAGCAGGCCAAGTGAGCTTGGCTTCTTCCCTAGAAGTTCAAAATGTCCTCACTTGTTCTTCGGATCTTTCATGGGCTGCCACTTCGGATAAATTCAGGACCTTGGTTCTGGATTCTTTCCTCCATCAGGGAGATTGGATGTCTTCCTTTGTGAGCTGGCACCTGACCTGAATGAGAAATAAACAGAAATGAGGACAGGAGGAGGCTGGGGAAGGTTTGCTCACTAACGCAGCTCTTAGAGGCACTCCCTTGCTACCAAGTGTTTTGATTCTGCCAAGTTCCTGGGTGAGAGCTGCAGGAGCCGCAATAGAGAAGTAGGTCAGGAGCAGGTCTTGCAAATTTACTCAAAGGGCCAGGAGCAGAGTTTGTGTAGAAGACGATGAGGAAAAGGTGGAAAAGAAGACGTGTTAAGACCTTGAGAGGGAGAGAGGAAGGTTGGAAGTTTAGGTAGGGTTTTGTGCTTGAACATAATTGTACCTGCTTGCAGTTTGCTTTCTTACAGTGCCTGAGACTGTCTTCACTTGCTTCAGCAGGGCTTTCATTGGCACTCGTGGTCTCTTAAACTGCGAGTGCTGCCTTCCTGGAGGTGGAGCTGCACCCTCCCGAGAGCCAGGGAAAAGCTGCAGCAGGAAAAGAAACCAACAAAAAGAGAGCTCCTGCAAGATGGACAGTTTCCTTGGCAATCAGCTGGGTACGTGGTTTCTTTAAAGGGGACAAAATCAATAGAAGGAATTTTTAGGTTGGGAAAAGCACCATCCTCAGTGTTGTCTTTGGGGGCGAACTTGGAAAACACATCCTCGTTGGGTGATACACACTGCTTATCTAACACACACACACAAGATACACCTCTAGTTTTTATTCTCCTCAAGTTTTTGCCATGCTGGCATAATTTCTTGCATACAGCTAGTGTCATGAGATTTCCTATTTAGGGCTAAAATCCTAGGAGGTTTCTCTAGCACACAGTTTAACCCTCGATACACTGAACTGCAATCTGATCTTAAGTAAAATTTGACTACGGCTCTTTCAGCACATCCATAATTTCAGCTAGAAGCCTGCCAACTTCCAGGAACTATTATAGACATGTACATTATATATGCATTTCATTTGCTTTAAATTAAAATCCTTGTCAGTTGTTAGGGTTTTTGCTGTTCATTTTTCTTTGAGTGATTTTATCTCATTTTTCACCTTTACTTACCTAATGATTATAGTTCTTTTTTAGTTTGTTTATTTAAAAAAAAAAGTTAATGTGATACAGAATTTGAATTGATGTAGAAGTCCTTTCACATAATTGGGCATTCAAAGGAAGTGGGATTAAGAGAGAGATTCTTACCAGCATCTTCCTTTCATGAGGAAATTTCCCCTTAAAAATGACTTTGCATTTGGGACTCTTTCCTACAGATCAGGCAGTTTCTGCATCTGGTAATGCAAACCCATTTCCTACTCTCAGCTAAAATGAGTGCAGTCGCTGCCTCTTGTTTTGCTCTATCAATAATGCATTGATTGATGGGCAATAAACATTTTATAAAAGCTATTTAAACAAAACGGAACAAAGTCTTCCTTGCATCTATCACTAAGAGACTTTTTTATCTCTGTTCTGTGAATTCTCTCCTTTTCCTTTTGAAAGTTAGGAATCTCTGCCAAGAAAGCCCCGACAGGAGACTATTCATTATCATCATAATATACAGGTTTAAAGGAAGACTGTCAACTCAGACACTACATTCCTGCCTGAAATGTTTTACCTCCTAGTATTATGAGGACAGCATGGTATTTATGGAGAGCTTAAAGGGGATATATTTTCCTTGTTTTTTACTTTTACTTCATCCTTCTGACATTTTTCTTAATACCCAGCCTCCAAGATTCCTGTATATCCCATCTCTTTGCTCCATCTCCTTTTAAAATGAGGGCACAAAATGCAGTTTTAAATCTGCAGGTGCAGAACTTCGACAAATAGGCAGGAGCTGCAGGTGGAACGGTGAAGCTTTTTTGGAAATCGGGGCTGGGGTTCTGTTTCAATTTTCGGTTCATCTGAAAATCTTGGCAGTTACCCTTTAGACAACCTTGTGTGTACCTGGAATAAAGGTGGGATGTGGACAGGGGAGCTTCGCAACCACCAATTCCCTCCTGCAGCTACAGCGCGACCCAGAAGCCTCCGTAGTGGCCTGGATACACCAGGGACGGCGCAGTGGGATCAAGTGGCCATCAGAGAGTGGTGGTGGCAGATAGGAGCTATTTCTGTCTTGGGCAGTGACCACAGAAGGCCACTGTGGAAAAGCTTTGGGACCATTGATTGCATTTGTCCGTGCCAGGGAAGAGTGCTCGGAGAGCAACATGGAATCAGTGGCCGTGTGTGCTTGGCAGAACTATCAGCCCAGTGAAAATCCCCCTGCATGAACACGGAGGTGCCTGTGTACTACACTGACAACGTATTTTCTGCTCAAGTGGAGGTTTGAAAGGCTAACTCTGTTTGCTTGGCCTTTACCTGGACTCGTAGCGTGGCCGTGAAGGCATCATGGGTGGCTTCAGATCCCGGGGGGCATCTGGCCCACTGGCCGGGTGCTTTTCCTTTCTATTTGCAGGTCATTTTTGCTGAGTTATTTATGTGTTGCTGTCTGGGCCACTCGCAATGATCCTGGAGGCAGTACTGGCACCTTCGCTGAATCCAGGGTTTGTAACAGCTGTCACTGAAAGAAATGCAATGCAGTTTATAATCTACAATATGTGATTGGGAATTTCATTATGTTATCGCTTGGCATTTTGTGCTTGACTTTTGCATGCTTTGTAGATCTAATGAAACCCCCTGAGCTGCATGAAATTCTTTTTTCTTTTTTTTTTGTTTTGTTCTGTTTATATTTTATTTTCCTTGCCTCAGCTGTATACTCTTTTATTAGCAGTATATAACAGTTCATACACTGTTACAGATAACTTGATATTTAGTGTTCTTTATGAGTTATTCAGTTGTTTATAATAATCAGTTATGTACCATCCTTAATAGGAGTTTTTTTCTCAGAGTTCTGAGAACTTATCTTTCTCTTTCCTTTTTTTTTTTTTAATACAGTTTTTTAAGGTTTAGATAAAGCAGAACTGATAAACCAATAAACCAGTCACTATTGGAGAAATAGGCACAAAAACAGTTGAATTTTTTTAAAGTGCTTGTTGTGGTCTTTTACTGCATCTAAGTTGGAAGCTAGTTGGAAAGGGCGAGAAAATGGGTCTTTTTTTTATGATGTGTTGTATGGATTGCCTACTGATATGACTCAGCCGTATGAGTAGAAAAATGATCTGACTTTTTCTCACAGGAGAAATTCTCAAAGATTTCCTATGCACCTGAGTCCTGTCCCCCATCCCATTGCTTCCGCTTAATTAAATTTTATCACGAATTGATTACATCTAGGGTTTCCCATGGGGCTATAGAAGAGAATTTACTTCCATTCTTATATCCATAAAGCTTGCTGTTTAAATCTTTTCTCTCTGTCTGCCCCTTTTTATTAAGAAGATTTGCTGATTGCAATCTGATTACCTGTACAGCTTTTTACAAATTATGTTTCTCTAATTGAAGCCTAGAAATAGAAAACCAATAAATGGCTCTAAGTTAACCTCAGAAATGTTTGATTTTGTATTGTTCTGTTCATCACAAGATTCTGCATTGTAGTAGAAGATACTTTTTAAGTCTCCATAGAAAATACTGTGTTAAAAAAAGCAAAGAAAAATATGTGTGTTTATTCAGCAGCTCCCCTCAGACACTGCAAATGCAGACAAGTGCTGGGTCATTTTATAAATAAGACAAATGATATCTTGGTGGAAACTCAGACTCATTAAGTCAGATATTTAAACAGTTCCTAAGGAGGTTCAAGGCATGGGTTTTATTCAGAGGCAGGTTTCCATGAGCCAGAGATTCCTGTTATACGAAGGGCAGTTTTTCAGAGGGAAAAGCAAATTTGCTCTGTTTGCATCCCTGAGTGAATTCCTCTTGTGGGCACATGTAGCTATCCGTGTCGCTGCTGGGCTTTTCTTTAACACTTCAAGCTGTCCCAGATTCTCCCTTCAGGATTAAGCTGTGCGTGAACGGTTGTCTCGCCGCAGAGGCTTTTCCTCCCCGCCTGGATGCCGGAGTGAGGCTCCCAGCAGAGCTGTCCCCACGGAGGACACCCCGTGAGTTCACCCCCCTTGCAGACGGTGACATTTATGTGTTAGCTGTGTGCAGTGCTGTGCCACTGAGCTGGCTGCTTGCTGGCTTTTCAGCTCGCTCCCCCCTGGTCCTCTCTCTCCTGATGTATCGTGCTGAAACCTCTTACTTTGCTGTGGCGTAACTAGATTACTCTTGTGTCACCGAGGCCCAGTAATGCTGGAAAGGCTGGTTAACATATATATGAAAGCCATGGCTCACAGCCACGCTGCGTGTGACATGTGCTCTTGTCAAAGGCTTGGATCAGGCAAAAATGTTAAAAAGTCATGAGTGATACAAAAAAGATCCTGAAACAGGACTAACAAGTAAAAAATAAAAAAAAACACACACACAAAAACACAAAACCCACAATATACTGAACCTCTTGGGAAGAGATCATTTTTTATTTAGTAGATTGTTATTTTTTGCTTCCTCCTCCACGTCATGGTGCTGGAGCAATTAAAGTCTCACTGGATTTGTGCTGAAGGCCTCTTGTTGCCAGGACACCTGCAATCTGTAGCTAGCAATTTGGCTGGGAAGTCACAGGCAAGTTGCATGTGATGCACAAGCCACATCTCTCCCTCCTCTGAATGCCCAAAACAACAAGCAGCAGCACCCTAAGATATATCTCAGGACACATAGTAGGATATAGGGTGCATCTTTCTAGCCTATGTGTGATCTCTGTGGAAAGCATCACATCCCTCATGGATCAGAGACAGCGACCTACCTGTTGTGGAGCTGGGATGATGAGGGCAGTGCTGCTAACGCACCTTGAAGGCCAGTTTGCAAAATGCTGCTTGCACTGCTTGCTCAGGCAATTAGTATAACCCGGTTGCCTGTAAATGTCCTTTCTGTTGTTGTATCATTAATCTTAACAATGTCAACCTGCTCTCCGTATGCAGTTCAGCTTTACAGCTTCTCAGGGTGAGAGTCAAGGCCATATTTCATACTGGAACGCGGAATATTCACTCCCACAGTGCTGCTGATGCCTGAGAAGATCAGCCTGTCCCAGCGATGGAGTCCAGGTGCTCGGAGGTACTCATTGTGCTGCACTGGGAACCAAGGAGCCGTTTCATCCGTCACTGCCCCACTGCTGCAAGGAGAGGAGGGTTTTCTGTGGGAAATGTGAAGTCTAGTGGGAGAAGCCCATGTCCCTGGCAGTGGTGTCATATGTGAGGTGGTCGAGGGCCTGGTAGAGGCAAAGGATGCACAGAAACATGTGGGAGTTGCTGCTTTCCTCCTCTGGACAGATTCAGTGGTGGCAGCACTCATGGAAGGGAGGGAGGACATGATCCATATTTCTGGTGCTTTTTAGAAGACTGTGGATGTGAGGAGGTTGACCTAAGCTAAGCCCTTAACCTTTACAATACAGCCTGCAAGAGAATAAAAACAAAAGCTCAACAAACCAACAACCCCAGACTGTATTATGAATAGAGGTCCCTTTACATGACCGTCTTTGGCAGCCTTTAAAATAGTCTAAAATGTAACACAAAAGCAACTACCTAATATAAGCTTTTTTTCATCTCACAGCTCAAAATATAACAAGTGATTTTTTTTTTTTTTTTTTTTTTTTTTTGTGTGTGTGTGTGTAATAGACTGTGATAAAGCTCAGTATTGGTTTCCTTAACTCCAAATAAAACAGGCTGGGCAAATCTGGAGGGACTGTTGCCAGGAAGGTTTTGGTGTAAAAGTGGCTGTTTACTATAATTAAGATTTCTAGATGTATTTCGTAATAAACCAAGAGAAGTGACCCTTTAAGTGGCACCACATCACAGCGAGGCATTTAAGACATTATTAAGCACGTGTGTTATGGGCTAGTCATGTCAGCGGGGGCCTGGGTGGCTCTCCGGAGGGCCGCAGAGCAGGCCCCACACGAGCTCTGTGAAGCTCTGGGTGCCATGGATGGCGCGTGGGCCGCCTCTGTTGGAAGGTTTCCCCACGTGTCTCCACAGCGTGTCCC
>JAVCKT010015937.1:0-12223 GCA_032273925.1 Rhynchotus rufescens
GGGTGATGCCATGAAGCCCTTCTTGCCGGCTCTGTTTGGCCATCACCCTCCAAGGAACCATCCCAGGGGAGCTCGTGCTGGGACAGGGGGGACTTTGGGTGTGCGGTGATTGGCCTCCAGCCTTTAAAATAATGAAACTTGGGATGTTTGGGGTGTACTTTCCTGCCTAGCTCCATCTCCTAGTGCCCAGTTGCAGCGTGATCCAACCAGCCCCTCGGAAAACCCAGCGGGGCTCGAGACTTTCAGGGTCTGGAGGTTGGTCTGAGCAGTTAGGGGCAGCAGGAGATGCGTTTTGGAAGGGATACTGTGTGTGTCCCTCAAGCAAAAAACACCCTTGAAATAAAGTGAAAACATTAACCCTCAGAGAGCATTACTAAAAACTGTGATCGGGTATCTCTTCGCATCCGTGAATCCACCCATGAAGAGAAACAATTGTTAACCTTGTTTGCAAACCTCCAAGTTCAGAAACTGTTGGTAGGGATTTGTAAAAGGACGTGTTGGAGCAGACGTGGGCTTGGTTGTGCTCGGTACGTGGTGACGGTCACCAGCAGATCAGGGCGCCTTCCCTGGCGCTCTTCTCTGGTAGCTGCTTCCCAGGCTACGTAGCTAAGGAACAGTCTGCCCAGAGGCAGGGTTGCTTTTTAATCCTAGCGCTTACCCTGCTAAGGTAATTTAGCAATAAAAAGAGTGTCGCCGGCTGAAGGCCTTGTTAGTGCAAATGCTATACTCTTAAAATCCCGTTTAACTCTTCGCCTTGATGTCTTGTTTAAATGTTGCATTAATCCAGAGTTTATGGGATGACATAAAAAAAGTATTATTTTTTAGAAAGTATTCCCTAACTTATATGTCACTGTTTTTTTTTTTTTTTTTCAAAAGTTCTTTCAAAGAGTCAAAAATATTGACTCTTGAGTTAGGCATCACAGTAGCTAATTTCCTGAGTATTTTTTGGTTAGGATAGAAATAACGCAGCATGAATAACTGTGCCTAGCTGTTTTGAGATCCTCATCTTCCAAATAAGCAGCAATCAAGCAGATGAAAGTTGAACAACTTGCAGCTGGTAACCTGAAAGGAAGTTTTAGGTTTACTAATTCCAGCTGTGGCAAATACAATAATTAAATGTTGGTACTTCCCAGTGGGGCACTTAATACTCTCTGTCTTCTGAAATCATCACCTGAAGGTTTGTGAGTTCTTGTCTTTTGGCTCCTGTGATTTTAAATGCTTCAGTGCTGTTTTGATCTGTAGGTTTCTTAATGTTCAAAATGACTATTATGTAACATGGCTTTTTGTGATCCTTCTGAAGAGGAGGGTACAGTCTGTGAAGCTGCTTCCAGGATAACCATATTCTTTCTTTTTGTAATCCTTCTAGTGCAAACAAATTACATTGCAACATGGCAACAGATTCTATGGAAATTGATGATGCTTTATACAGGTAAGACTATCTACTTTATGCGCACTCCTGACTTTTCAGTGATATATATAAATATATATTTTATATATATATATATATATATATATATATATTTACATGCTGTGCTGTTAAAGCCCAAACTTGAAAAGAGCATTTATTGCCTGTTAAAGATGTGAGTGCTAATGCTGCTGTGTCCCTGCTTTTGAAGAGGGGGAAAAAACAGTCTGGCATGTAAAACTGAATCCATTGCTGTCCAGATTTCTGAAACCTGTAACTGACTGTGAGAACTAGTTTAGTTGCAGATGTAAGCAAATCTTCCCATAAAACTAATCCTTTACTGATATTTTGACGGTTGTTTTTTTGCCAATTAGTATTAGCCAGTAAAAAGCCCAGTTATATATTAGAGTTGAGTGAAGTTTGGAAAGCATCAGCAATACATGTTTTTTGGACTGATGCTTCTGCTTTCTTTCTGACTTTTGCTTGTTTATCCTTTGACAGTTTTGTCACGTTTCTGTCCTCGCAAACTGGTGGTAGATAAACCTAAGGGGACCAGATCCACACAAGCTGTTCAAGTCTGTGATTTTTATTTCCTGATTGTTAGCGCCCCATTTGGGATGTGCAGAAAGCTTAAATATTCTGTGGATCTGTTTGGTCCTCTTCAGACTGTGATCCTTTTAAGATGTCTGTGCTCTTTGAAAGTTCACATCCCCAGAAACATGGCTATTTTGCTTCCTTTTCCTAGAAAAGGAGAGCTGACCTGTCACTTTGTCCACTGAAGCTACTCCTCTTGCTTTTTGTTTATGTAGCCTGTAAAAAAGTACATATAATGGTTTGTTTCAATCGCTTTTATTATCTTAGCTTCAATAGCATTTATTAGCTTAGTATTTCATGATAATAATAGATTATCTTCAATTACTTGCAGAATGGAGGGCTACTAAGTATAGATGTGCATGTGTCACTAGTGGCATAATTGATCATCAGAATTTGATACTGCTGATTAGAAACTTACTGGGATGAGGGAAAGAAAAGAGCAACTTAAAATTAAGACTATTAACTTTCTTGAAATCACTGGGAATCAGGTTCTTATATTCATGAATTGATTTTTGTCTTGTTCTGATTTGATTTGTCTTGGTTGTAGTCGCCAGAGATATGTGCTTGGAGACACAGCAATGCAGAAGATGGCTCAGTCCCATGTGTTCCTGAGTGGTATAGGTGGTCTTGGTGTGGAGATTGGTAAGTTTAGGCAACATTTTCTTAAGCAGACCCAAGTGTATATAAACATACTGCCCCAGCATGCTTCTGAAACTTACTTTAGACTTAATAAATATATCTTCAGTTCCTGAATGAATATATATATATATTTATATTGCCTATATGCAACATAACATATTCATGAATACAGTAGGATTCTGAACTTTCTTTGGTAAGCTTTTTAACTGAGAAATGTTATAAATGTTACTTGCAAGCATGCCGCATGTAGACCAACTCACTTTACTCAAAATCTTGAATTTTGAGTGGAAGCTGAGTCGGGATAATCCTCATGATTCCTTTAGGCCTCAGTATCGATGAACGTAGTAAAGACATGTATAGGCTGAAGTACTCCCTTGTAGGAAGCGGGTAGAGTGTGATTTGACCCAAGATGCAAAATTGTTCTGATATTGAGGGCTCTTTGAGAACAAGACTTGTCTTGGTCAGTTGTTATCCAGGGTATTATCCCTTCTGTTGGCTTCATGGCATTCAGTAGCAGATGGCAGAACAGAGCTGTGAGATTCTTCAGTTTCCTGTCTTTAGTGTTCCTGTACTCTTACTCATGGGATGGACAGCTCACTAATGACAACTGTAGAGAGCCTTTTGAAGCATGCCCGTACTTTTCAGCTCTCAGTGGTACTAGAGAGCCCTTGAACCACATTTAGAAGAGAACAAACCCTTCAGCTGTGAAGTTCTTAGGAATGGCATGTTGTTATTGTCCACCTATAAATAAGTAACATAGCTTTGCTAGAAATCTACAGCAGTCTTTCTTTTTTTCTTTCTTCCAGCGAAAAATATAATACTAGCTGGGGTAAAGGTATGTAAAAGAATTTTGTTGTATGGGAATTCTTGGGGGGAGGGTGGGAGTTGCATCTTTTGTGATGCTGAGGAGAAGCCTTCTGAGATATCTCATGTAATATATTAGCCAACTGCTAATAAGACATTGAATGATTTTATTCAAATTCTGGTGTGCTAAGTAACACAAATCTAAAAGCCAAACTATTCAAAATGTATGTCTTTTAATTTCACCCAGCAGACTTGTTTTGTGGCAGAATATTTTAATCCAATAAATACTTCTGTCCTGATACTAATTTTATTAGACATATGCCCTTTAATCTTTTCCATTTTGCTTAAAAAAAAAACTTGCTTGAATTTGTGGGAGTGCTCTCGTTCACAGCTTGAGGTTGCAATATAATTGCAGTATAACAAAAATAACTTATTATTTTTTTAAATGTTCTCGCATCACTGTAGTCTGTGGGGAAATGATTAGTCAAATACATCTTTCAGATATGTCCTTATCTCTCAAACACTTAAGAGCTTTCTTTGCAAAGAAGTTGATGAAGGTAGTGCTTATCCATAGTACAATGAACCTTGCTGTAATTCTAGTCCTCCAGCATTTTATGTGGGGCTTGATGTATCCTTTTGAGTACTGTGACTGTGTATATTCCTTTCAGTAAATGCTTTTGCCTAACTTTTCTTAGGCTCTTACAGTTCATGACACCAAGCAGTGTACGAAATGGGATTTAGGGATCAACTTCTTCATCCGTGAAGATGATGTTACCAATCAGAAGAACAGGTTGGTGAAATCTCTGATGGGGTAAAGGGCTGAACTTGACTGGAAGTAACAGTTTGAGTTTACTGGCTACCAAATGTTAACACACGTCAAGTACTCATGAAACGTGGCCCTTGAGTACAGTGCCCAGATAGGTATCATGGGAAGTGTAGGTTGGATCTGGTACCCTGACGAGGTCCTGCATCTTGAGTCTCATGGTTAGCAGATTTATAAACAACAAATGCTCTCATGCAAATGTAGCAAGATAGAAGGAGGAGTAGGGTTTTTTTTAATTTTTTTTAATTTTTATTTTTTTTATTTTGGGTTCTTCAACCAGCTGCAACAGACTAGCAGGCAGTTGTGACACCAGCACAGCGCTGAGTCTGCATGTATGTTAACAAAGCTGTTTACCTCAGACCCGCTAGGAATGCAAATGTGACCACATGAGTTGAAGTCACCATCACCAACAGAATTCCCAAGGGACTCTTAGGTCATGCGTGGCGTGGAGTTGTCTTTAAAATGCAATTTAGAAATGAATAAAAATTTGAAAGTTTCTTTTTTTCTTTCAGGGCCGAGGCCACACTTCATCACATTGCAGAACTCAATCCATATGTCCATGTGGCAGCATCAACTATGCTGCTGGATGAAACCACAGATCTGTCTTTCCTAAAGCAATACCAGGTATGTAATTCTGTTTACAAATGAACCACACAGAGGACTTTCCTCAGAACAATACCCACCCCCACCTGGATATTTTTAAATAATTTAAGACAAGGAAATGAAAACAGACACATATATTTTGAGATGATGGTGAGAAAGTGGATAGTTCTTGTCCCTAGACAAGTGAATTTGTCTGTTTGTTGGTTGGTGACTGTTGTTTTCTAAGGCTGAAACTGATTTTATGTCCCCAGTACTGACATTTGTTGTGACAATAAATGAATGAGATCTGCATTTTTTTTTTATATTTTTTATTTCCAAGATAACACAATGACTTTTTTTTGCAGTCCCACTGCCTGGATGTTCAGTGTGTGTTTCGTGCTTTGCATTCCAGAGAGCAGGAATGCAGGCTATGTATGTGTTGTGTATGTATATGCATGAATGTAATGAAACGTGAGCAATTCTGTGGTGCAGTGAGGAGCTATTCCCATTGTTCCATCTGCCATCTTGATGGCTCAGGACTACTTTTATGCTCCTTGTAAGGAGGAAAACTTAGGGATTCAGGGCACTCAAATAACTGGCTGATACTGCTGCGTTTTTCCAGTGCCTGAAGATGTTAATTGCTCTCAGTGTCTTAACCTTATCTGTGTTCTTGTTGACAGTGTGTCATTTTGACTGAAGCAAGTCTGTTGCTGCAGAAGAAGATTAATGACTTTTGTCATGCTCAACAGCCACCTATTAAGGTAATACAGAGATGAAAACCATGATTGTCCCTAAAGCAAACATTTTGGACCTCCCTCATGTTTTATATAGAAATTGATAAAGCAGCTTGTGGGTCTTAAACAGATAACGCTTTGGAGCAGTATGAATTTTGAGAGCATGCTGCTTTCAATGACCCTCTTTTCTTCCCTATTTCTGAATTTGTGCATTTATCTGATGCTAACTGGGTACGTACCATTTTTTCTCCATTACTAACCAATGACTGCTAATTTTGTTGTGAGAGATTGTGCTGAGACCAAATTTAAAAGGACTAAAAATCACAGGGCAGCATAGTGCTGCTACTCAGTTTTGAGTTGTCCTGAATGAAACAGTAATGCAGGTTCAATGTATCTCAGTAGTGCTTGACCATTTAGTCAGTCCCCTGGGAGCATGTGATGAGTGTGAACCAGGGTTGAACTTGAACCTTCTAACACTGGACAAAGTTGAACGTGAGAAATGACTTCTTTGGCTTCTGCTATGTCAGGAGTACTGATGGTTTTACTTTCTCTTGTAGTTTATCAGTGCAGATGTGTATGGAATATGTTCGCGTTTGTTTTGTGACTTCGGTGATGAATTTGAAGTGCTGGATACTACAGGAGAAGAGCCAAAGGAAATCTTCATTTCAAACATCACACAAGTAAGGGATAGAAGTTTTTGAGCTGCTATAACTTTGCACTTTTTTCACTTGTTACTGGCTACACAACTACATCGAGTGTTTCACTTTAGCAGCCCACAAAACATCTGAAATAAGATCCTTTTAGTATCTTCACCTAAAAGCAATCATTTGTAATTGCTAACACCATCAGGATAGTGGGGTCTCCTGCTCGTTACTTAATATGCAACCTAATAAAGTTGAGGTTCTCCTCTTTTGAAAGAGAAAGAAATAGGGAGATTTGCAGAGGAGCAGGCATAGCCCTGGGGTGGGATTGATTTAAGGCTTCTGGGGAAACCCTGGAGTAGGTATGGAAATAGGCTTTCTTTTTATAAACATGCATTGCTTCAGATATAGAGGAGGACTATTAGAATGATAAAGGGGATGGAGAACCTATTTTGAGAACAAACTTAAGAAAGCTTCGTTGTTTTAACCTATGAAAGCAAAGACTACAAAAAATATTATTGCTAGTAGTGCTGCTGTAAAACGTTAGAGAGGATATCTCCTCATTCTTGTATTAGTGCTTTATAAAATGGAGATAACAAGCTCCATCTCACAACTTTGTCTGGAAGTTTTTACTAGAGATGTGCTCATCTCGCAGCAAGTTGTTTATCTTATCTCCAGTCTAAATATATTAATAGTCAAACTAGAAGGGATTGTTTAACAAGTTGGATTTGATCTGAATTAAGGCTTGTGACATTATGATTTGCATGGCCCATTTCTTGATCTCTCCAAAAAGAATGGAAGACTCATTTGTTCCCTTGAATTTCATGAACCATACATGGCTCTACTTCATGGCTTGTGCTGATTGCCTGCCAAGTCAAGATAAAAAATAATGTTTTTTCCCTTTTCATTTATAACTTGATATTTGCGTTTAATGTTTGTGATCAGGTGATGTCCTTATTTTCCTTGTTCTCTTGCAGTCCATTTCTCTCTGGAGAGCAATGAATATTCTGTAAGCTCTCAGAATTAAATGCCTCTTAGGTTTATGATAATGCAGCCTTTAGATCGGTGGAATTGATCAAAGTAATTTCTAGTCCTGAAGGTTCTGTCTGCTAAATTGAAATGAAAAATAAAATACCTGCAAGAAAAACAAAAACAAAAAAGCAAAACAAAATCTGACAGTTGTTGCAGTCAAAAAAAAAAAAAGAGTAATTTATATAACAGAGCAGCAAAAAAAATGTGGTCCTGTTTTCTTGTTGAAGCTTGTAGATGGTTAATTCCCTGATTCATATGGCAGTTGCATCCTTCGAAGACAAGCTTGCTGGTAAATTAGTTTTAATGGATTAGGAACCATGTATACGAAGACGTGTTTATGGTTCAAATTTGCTTTGTGATTCAGATCTTTAATTGAAGTGCTATACTACATGATAGAAATCCTCATTCTGGGAGACCAAGGATGCTCTCTCTGCAGGGCAGGCTTGCTTGCAAATCCACTGTCTGTCGTATGATGTGATTTGCACCACAAGGTCTTCCTAATGAAACTGTCCTACTGGAGAGGGGTCTCTGTGTGAGTCTATGGGTCCTCTGTTGCTGTCTATGAAAATTACTTCATGAGCATAGTCTAGTCGGAAGTTAGAAAAAGTAGGTCAACTTGCTAATACTATGGAATAAAACAATCTGACTGTTTAGAACCAACAACAGTACAGTTTATTAAACATGCTGAGAACTGTGAAAGTAAAAACGAGTAGGTTTGTTAGGAAAGCACTGTACAACTGAAAATAATTGAAGTGAAAACGAATTATCATAGGTAACTCCCTACTTAGGACAGAATCTAGGTAGTAAATGTGTTAGTGGCTGTAGTTTCAGCAGAAAAAGGTTTATGTTAAGGATAAAGCACAGTTCCTTTGCACAAGACTCTGTTGCTCTTTAACTTTTCCATTTTTGCTTCCAGTCAAATCCTGGGATTGTCACTTGCCTTGAAAATCATCCGCACAGGCTTGAAACAGGGCAGTTCTTAACCTTCCGGGAAGTTAATGGAATGTCATGTTTAAATGGATCCACACACCAAATAACAGGTAAACTTGGTACTAACTTTTTGTATATGTGTTTATTTTTAGCCTTTTAAATTCACTGCAGTGACAGTTACTGCAGAGAGAGAAGGAGAGAGAAGGAGAGAGAAGGAGAGAGAAGGAGAGAGAAGTGTTGGATTATGCAACCCGTGGTGCATTCTCACACACACAAAAAAACCCCTCCTAGTGTGGAGGTCATCCTAGTGTTATCTTAATTCCATTTCCATCCAAAAAAACCCACTTTTCCATTTCCTGCTTAGCAAGCAAATGTGAAGAGCTGGAAACTAGCTGGCACCCTTTATGGTTACTATGCTTTATTTGCTGACCAAATTATTTGGAGCAAAGTGATTTATGCTGATGAAGTTATCTGAAGGCCCTGGTGTTGTAGTTTGGGATCTGCTTTTCAAAGCCCTTCTCCCCTCCCCTCCCCCCAATCTGTTTTTGTTTTTTAATGACATTGTGGTGCAGAATAAAAACAAGACCCTTGAAATATGTGGCTCAGTCTGCTTTTTCTGAGCTACTTTGTTTTGTTTTAGTAGTGCAGATGCCAGGCTCTATTTCTTCCTCTTAAAGTCCAGAGTTTGGTTTCCATTTCCAGGTCCTGAGACTTAATCAACAGAACACTTGTTTTGTGATCCTGTTCCTTTGACTGAATTTGATTTAAATGGCTTGCACTGCAGGGCAGCTTTAGCCTTTGCAGTTCTAGTCCCTGGGCTAAAATGTTATTCTGAGCAATATACTGGGTGCTGCTGTGGTCAATTGGAAGAAAAGCAGGGATGATTTCATGTTTGTTGCAGAACTGTGGTCATAAGAAGTCCTGTTAAATCTGCTTCCACTTTAAAAAGCTTGTTTCATAACCCATCATGTGAAACTAAGGCCGTAGCCCAGAACCTCTCAGGGAGAGACAATCTTGTTACAGCTGGGAGGATCAGCTACGCATGTGATTTCAGTAAAAGCTCTGCACTAGAAAATTGCTGTATAAAAAACATGAGCAAAAACCTCACTTTTTCATATATGGATTTGTAGTATGTATGGAAATTGTTTTATCAGCTGTTACTGTCACAGTGCTTGTTCTCCTCTCTCTCCAGTGGTGTCGCCTTATTCCTTCAGCATTGGTGATACTACAGATATGGAGCCTTACTTACATGGAGGCATAGCTATTCAAGTGAAGACACCCAAGATGTTTTGCTTTGTAAGTGGTTTGGAGGCAAAACCAGGTTCTTGGGGTGAAACACACAGTTAAGGAATGGAAGCACAGTTCAGCTGTGGTTTGGGTTTATACTGCTTGTTTAGGGAAAGAATAGTAATCCTGGTTAATAAATGGCTTAGAATATAGAATATTTCAATTTCAAAGTTACTCAGAATTGTAGAGATCAAATCAGCCCAATTTTGTGATGTCCTGGCAGCCTTCATGAAGAAGAGCCAGTTAGATCACATGTATAATGCTTGTTTATTGAAGAGAGAAGTTAAACCAATTAAACCAGAAGGCAAAGAAGGAGGTAAGATGCAGCTCTCTGCGACTGCCTGTGTAAACAACACTCAAAAGACTTTAGATCCCTTCTTGTTCCAAGTGATTTCTGAAATTAGCTTCCTCTCCAAAAAACTAAGCAGCCCCGCACTTTGGAGAGCTTGGAGAAGGTCCCTATGCTCACAATGACATGCCTGAAAGCTGGTCTGCTTTTACCAGCTGTGCTAGTTACTCTATTAGGAAATTTTACTTACCAAATTTGTAGCAGCTTGCTGTTTTAAGTGTCTTTTATCACAGTAATAATAGAATAATAGAAAACAAAAAAGTGTCAGAAGAGGATATTTGATTCTCAGTCTCTTCAGCAAGAGTGTTGTTTTGTCATGACTGTCATGTTCTTAAGTGAGTGTGATTATTATGAACTCATTTTTTTGCTTTTATTCCAGGAACGGTTAGAGAAGCAGCTAACAAATCCAGCGTGCCTCGTGGCAGATTATAGTAAGCCTGAGGTAACTGGCTTGTGGGGACTTGTGTGTGACTGTTTTAATGGTGTAACTATATAGAAGATAATCTGCAGCTTTGTATGTATAGAAATATGCACCTGTAACTCTTTATTCTGTAGTAGCTACATATGAGTTTAAAGCATCAAATCAGAGGGGAGGTATCAGTTTGTGTGTGGTGCAGCACTGGAATCCCACATCCCATTAGAAGCTTTTTATCCACGAATTTCACTTTTTGAGGTGCTAAGCTCAACTGTCTCTCCAAATGTATTATTTCAAATCTCAGGTTTAAATAACCCCTTAATTCAAGGGAATATAAATGTAGCAAATGACACATTTACATCTAGGCTGAATGATGTTTGCTTGATAAAAAGCACTCTGGAATCAAAGCAGGTTGAAGGGAAAAGATCAATCATAGGTTGGTTGGAGACTGGAATTAACAATATGAGGATACTTTCTTTTTCCTCTTTGGAAAAAGATACTGAGAGGTATTTTTTAAATCTAAAAGGAATTCAGCAGTATTTGCCTTCAGCACAATTTTAGTAATTTATTATGGACAAGCAAGGCATATAAATTTCTGGCCCACTCATATATTTAATTAAACTATGCTTATTTAATGTATAATTGTGTTCTGATTTGTCTTTTTTCATCCATCTGATCCCTCATGCTTGGCTTTGGTATTAAGATTTGTCAAAATGGGATGTGTTCTAATATCCTATTTAAAACAGTCTCCATGTTTTCCAGTTGCAGGACACAATTCCTTTAGGGACACCTTAGCTGGACTTGGTCAGAATGGGTGCTAAGCATGTGTCAAGGGTGCTATTTTACAGCTGTGTAGTATTTTGATGAGTAGTGGAAGGTATTTCAAATCAGATTTTAATGCTCTTTATTTAAAAACTTAATTGGAACTGTGCAGTTAAGGAGCAAGGGCCCTAAATGGTAACAATAGTTCAAAGAAGCAATAATTTTTGTTCAAATAAGCAATTATTTTTGTTTGTTATTGTCTTGACAGGCCCCCCTGCAGATCCACATTGCCATGCTTGCATTGAACCACTTCCAAGAGAGCTTTGGCCGCCTCCCGAACATTGGGTAATGCAGCAGTCCTGCAGATCTCTCTTTTATTGTAGCTGTTGAATAGACATGTGACATGGTGCCTGGTACATCCAACAATAGATCACACAGAACTGAAAACCTAAAATAGTTTCCTGGATGGAAAATGTCACCCTGTGCCCATCTGAGTTTGAAAAAAGGCTTTACTAATATAGTGGTGACACCTTCTAGACCTTGGTAGACAATAAAAGATGAGATTCTTGTACTTGAGCTAAGCTTAATGTTTAGAAGCATGTCTTTCACATGCACCATTAAAGCCAGTATACATTCTTAAACTCTACTGTTCATGTCCAAGTGTTTTGTTCATGGATGACCATGTTTCTAGAAGGGATCTAGAATTTTTAAACGATCATTATTGTTCCCTCTCTGGTGTCTAGATGCCTTCAGGATGCTGAGGAGATGCTGAAAATAGCCATGTCTTTAAGTGAAACACTGGAAAGCAGGGTGAGTAGTGAATAAGCAGCGTTATGATGTGCTCATTTACCTTTCTAAAGACCATGTTTCTGTTGTTGACTCTTGCTGGGTTGACTGGTTTTCTAAATACTGTACAGAATTGAATGATATGAGCACTGACTTTCTTGGTTGGAGGGATAAATCTGTTATTATTATGGTTTTATTTTTTCAGCCTCAGGTGAATGGAGATGTGGTGAAATGGCTCTCTAGGACTGCTTGGGGATTTCTAGCTCCTCTGGCTGCAGCAGTGGGTGGTGTTGCTAGCCAGGAAGTCTTGAAAGCAGTAACAGGAAAATTTTCGCCGCTGCAACAATGGGTAAAGCTGCTTTTCTACCTGTATTTTGGCAGTGAGATTGTGGATGGATGGCAGAGACTGTGTGCAAGTGGTACATGAGCAAACCAAGCTG
>JAVCKT010015940.1:0-34156 GCA_032273925.1 Rhynchotus rufescens
TCTAGCCTGGGTGTGAATGAGGGGTGGAGGGAACAGTCTCGCTGAGCTGTTCCTGGCACAGCCACTAAGATGTGTGAATTCACTGCTGCTGGATAATCTGACTTCTTTTCCTAATGACATGACCGAATCCTGTTGGGTTTTTTTGCAGTCTTCCCTGCTGGAATTTTGCAACCCCCTTTCTTCAGTGCAACCCAGTCCAAGTCACTGAATTATGGTGGCATAGGCATGGTCATCGGTCATGAAATCACACATGGGTTTGATGACAATGGTAAGTAAGGCACTGAGTTTATAATGACAAAGCTGCAGTACTTAGCGTGTTTTACATATTGTAGTGCTTAATCATTCCACAGAGCAGATAACTGGAGGTAACAAATTTCAGGCCGAATCTGGATTTATCAGAGCTTATGGCATTCTTCCCCATGACGATTTCCAGAAGTATGAGCTGGAGAAATCCACAAAGGCAGCAGCAACAGCACAGGATGTGGCTGCACCCAAGGGCTTAGCTGAAGGTTCCTCAGGTTCCATCAAAAATACTCCTTAGAGGGCAGAAATGATCACAAGCTGTGACTGACTGTGCACAGGAGGTGTAACTAGGCCAGCCTAGTCTGAAACCAAGAGCCAGGCCATGAGCCCTGCTGTCCAGGCATGTTCCCTTTGCAGCCCGACACTAGGGGCAGTTTGGCAGCCGCTCACAGAACACGCCAGGCTTCCCAAGAGAGCCTTAATTCAGTCTGGTAACTCAGAGTGAATTGGTTTCTCTTCCTCCTTAGTGAAATACAGCCCTTTTAGTAAAAAGAAAAAATAAAGGAGCATCATCTGTGCGACTAATTCATTACAGAAATATTTTGCATGAGTTAAGTATACTCAGTACCCTTCTTACTGTATCAAAACTGTTGCTTACTGTACATAAAACTGTCATAACTGAATACATATCTGTTAATATATTATTTATAGGCAGGAATTTTAATGAGAATGGAGACCTCATAGACTGGTGGACTGAAGAATCAGCACGCAATTTTAAGGAGCAGTCTCAGTGTATGGTGTACCAGTATGGAAACTTCTCATGGGACCTAGCAGGTGGACAGAATGTATGCCATATTTATTTGTAGCTATCACTGCTGTTTTAAATAAGAAAACACAAAATGTTAAGCCATTTTTTTTGCAAAGGAGTTCATTTTCTCAAAAGAGAAAAGAAGAAAATCCTAAAGATAATTGTGAAAAATGCACATAGATGCTGACTGTTGCGGAAGAGGCAGGTTTTACATTCTGTGTGACTGCCAGGCCTTGAAGCCTTTGCAGTGACTTTGGCCCTCGAAGGCTGATACCCTGTGAGAAGAGAAAAAAAGTAATTTATAAGGCTTAACCTGATTTCCCTGAAGTTTGATGCTCAGATAATATGTATATCTAAAGTTCTCCATTGCCAAAGCTTCATCATGTTCCGTGATACTGATTTGCTAATACTGTCAGCTGCAGGTACCAGTTCTAAATATCTTGCACCTGAAGAGCTGCTTAACTTGCCTAAAAAACAGCAAAATGCTTAGTGGTTTTACAGCAGATTTGCTGATGACTGTGAACTAGCAATTTAAACTACCTGGAGATTGGATGTAACTTGTTTCCTCTAAATTCTACAGACAGATTCTGCCCTTTTTCTCTAACTGGAACTGTGTTAGGAAGCTGAAGGTTAAAGAGAGACAGAAAATGGGCAGAATGAGCAAATGCATTGGCCTCAAAAAGTCTGAGCAAAATAGATAGGAAAGCCTAGAGAACTGCCTGTATGGGAAGGAAGGGAAGGAAGAAGATTAGGGAAAATCATAGTATCTGCTGGGGTTTTGAGACAAGGGAGGTAAAGGCTCCTCAGAGATGTTAACATAGTCTTCTGCTGAAACCTCAGACTTAAAAAAAGCGCAAAATTTAGCATTACACATACTGGATAAGCTCTTTTTTTAACAAAATAATGTTTTTCCTTTCTGTCTTTGCAGCTGAGTGGGATCAACACACTGGGAGAAAACATTGCTGATAATGGGGGTGTCAGACAAGCATATAAGGTAAGAAATATCTATTTTACTACCTCAGCTGAAGCCCACACAGATTAAGGAAAATCACTTAGCCTCTGAAGAAGAAGCAAGATTTTGTATTAGGAACAGGACTATACCACCCCGTTTCTGAGGCATAGTTTAAAATCATGATTAGCTGTTTTATTTCTTTCATCCTATTATTTCAGAGTAGGTATTATCTCTTGCTAGCACACACTGGCCTTTTCAGCTCACTTGCTTTCTTTTTTTTTGTTTGTGAATAGGGAATTTGTAGAATGAAAGCATTTAATGAATCGGTGTCACATTCAGACCTTCACCTAACTAATCACCATCACTAGCTGATGCTGCAAAACATCTGTCCCCCTCTGGCCATCTGTCTTGACCACTTTGTTTCCTTCAGAAAGGAGGGGCAGAGCGATGCCGTTCCCAGCTCCAGCCATCGCGGTCTCTGCCTGCACAGGACTCTGTTTCCCACAGCCCGTTGGAAGTACCGTCTCACACGGGACACTCGGGCCACCTGTGCAGGTTTCCGAGGCTGTCAGTGGGTCCTGCTGGCCATCCCTGCTAAGCCTCCCACGGAGCCCGCCTGCTCTTTGGTTTGCCTTTCCCTGTCTCCTGAAAGGGATGCTTCGCTTCCTAGATTTGCCTCTTCTGAGACTGAAAGTGAAAACAAGTTGGGATCTTCTCTTTGTGACTGCAGGCCGAGAGGTGGGAAGCTGCCGGCTTTGCCGTGCCCTGCTGCTGTCACACAGATCTGGATCCATCCCATGGTGCAGGCTCTTGTAGCATCACCTTCTCCTTCTTGCCCCAAACCCCTCGTTCAGCATCTGGCACCCAGGCAGGCAGGATTCCTTGCTGAGGCTGCCTGGGGCGCGTGGGTCAGCTCACACTTGCCAAAGGCATCACCACCACTTCTGCAAACTAAGCCGACAGCAACACGCAGCTCACGAGGAATACAAAGGTGTGAGGGAGAATACGATTATTGAGAAGAATTTAAAGTAGGATTTGGCACCTTGAAGACTACATCAGTATGACATATTATATTAGTCTGACCTTTGATTACTAGAACATTTGGGCATAAACAGAATAGTAGAAGCCTCTGAAGGAATATACCCTGTCTGAAAGGAATGGGAGTAGCCAAAAGGAAATGATGAAGTCAGAAGTTACAACAAAAAAAAACAGATATGCAGAATTATTACATCATATAAGTAATAAGCAAAATGTCCAGAAAAAACTCTTGAAAGTTCATCTAGTCCTCTCTGTCCTCTCTCCCCCTTGTAGGCAGAATCAACCAGATCTGTGTCACTCATGTGAGCAGTAAGAGAGGTTCCGGTAGCCCCCACTTGCAATTCAGGTGCCATCACATCTTTGCTTTTGACAGTGGAAACAGCGAGCAGCCTGTCCCTTTCCTTTCTGCAACGTGTTAAGTATTTGAAGACTCTTAGATACTTGAAGGCCAAGACTTCCCTTCTTTAGACTAAACAAACCCAGTTCTTTCAGTCTTTCTTCATAGGTCGTGTTTGCTGGACCTCTGCTCATTCTTACTGCTTTCTTTTGGCCTCTCTCCAGTTGCTCCACATCTTTCCTGAAGCCTAGTGCCCAAAAGTGGACGCAGAGCTCCAGCTGAGAGCCAGCCAGTGCCAAGTAGAGTGGAAGGATTCTTTCATGTATCTTATCTAAGATTTATTAAGTTTATTAAAAAACAGAACAAAACCTGTAGGCTTGCTTCTAGTCTGACAAAAAAAAATTCAAAGTTCTGCTAGGATGAAAATTCTCCTTTTCATGGTGCTGCATTAGCTATATAAAAAAACTCTTTTCTTCACTGCAGGATGAGTTTTATGCTAGAAAAACTGGATCCTGCATTGCATTCCCTTGAAAGTGGAATTCTGCACTGTATGCAGAAGTGTTATCTGTGTTATCAGAGGCATATTATTTCAGAGTCTAACCCAGTAGGTGGCAAAAGCATAGGAAATGCATTTATATAACTAACTTCGGAGAGAAAAACAAATTATCTGGAAACAGAACAGCACGCATGGTTTGTAGAATACGAGAAAGATTTTTGCCACAGTTGAACTTTGATGTCTTTAACATGCCTTAACTCTAGTGGCAAGAATGAGGGAAGGGTGACGGGTCGCAGGAGCATGGTCCCATTCCTGACCCTTTGGTCACATGCAAATGTGGATGAGGGTCTTGGAGGTCCCTGTTCCCCCTCAAGCAGAGGCGCGTGGCCCTGGCCCCGGGACCTCAGCAGCTCTGTGCCGGGTGCCGAGTCCCAGCCGCGCTGGTCCCGGGCCGTCCCCGGGCCGCCCAGCACGGTGACCACGGGGCATCTCGGCCATTTCCATTGGTCAATACACTGTGCTTTGGGTGTATTTCTTTGAATATGGAACAGTCTCGCCTCATGCAGCCATTAATTAATCACAAATCTGTGATTTTCCAGAAAATACATAGAACAATTCAAAGGAATTGAATGCACTGAAGCCCAGGTGCTGTAGCTATTATACTTAAGAACACAATTGTCCTTTGCATTCTTAAGTTGTTTTTCCATATGAAAAGATGTATGATCTAGTTACCTGGTTTACCCATCTTCCTGAAATCACTCCATTAACTACTTTTTTTTTTTCCTATGGGAGAAACAAGCTAAAAGAAGACAATCTGCTATCATTTATTGCAACATGAGTTGGGCAGTTTCACTAAGCCCAGTATCAATCACTACTGTGCAGTCCACTCAGTGAGAAATCCTTCCTGATGCAGTCAGGCCACTTGTGTTCTCATATTAAGAAATGACCCTTCTTTTCTCTGCGTCAAGTTGGCAGCCAGTTAGATGGGTGACCAGCACACCAGTCGATGCTGAATTGTGTCGAGGACTCGCTATTGCTCCTTGCCATCATCTCATTTTAACAGTGTAGACAGGAGGCTGTAACATTTCTATCCAATTTTGCAGGCCTATGAAAACTTCGTGAAAAAGAACGGGAAAGAAAAACTTCTTCCTGGCCTTGAAATGAACCATAAACAGCTGTTTTTTCTGAACTTTGCACAGGTATTTTATACTTTGTGATTGAAAGCTATAAAAACCATTTTCAATTGTGTTTTAGCAGTGTGTCAGAAAGGCCTTTTTCCATCTTAGCACGAGCTGGCCAAGTCGCTACGCTGAGCGGTGCTCAGTGCAAAGCAGAGAAGACAAAGTCCTTTCAGGCCTCCCCCCACACACGAACACACCAGGGAATAAGTCTGGTGGGCGGTTTCGGGTGCCCAGGTGCTTTAGAAAGTTTGACAACAACAGTGGGGTTTTAATTACATTTTTTTTTCCTTACAGTGTTCTAATGTAAATGTAATGTAAATTTATTCTCACAGCATTAAGTATTTCATAGTGCAGTGAAAGCTGGTGTTGTCCTGAGAAGCTTTTTCCTGACAAATGCTTCTCTTTGTTACGTGCGTAGGTTTGGTGTGGAACCTACAGACCAGAATATGCTGTCAACTCCATCAAAACCGATGTGCACAGCCCAGGCAAATTCAGGTCAGTATTATAGCAATCCTCAGCATAAATTCTAAGTGCAGCACTGTTTTTATTTATGGATTTCAGAGAAGCCTATGCCAGTCTGCCAGGGTGGATTCTGGCATATGGAAGTGTCCTAGGGTGGCTGCCTGAAAATGCATGAGAGGCAGAGACTGCCCCTCTGGCCATCCCAGCGTGAGCACAGCTTTGTGATTCGGAGGCTTAGCTGGAATTAGAAACCCCTCTGCCAGAACAACCTGTTCCAAACTAGGGTCTTTCCATTTAAGTTAAGCCAGAACAACCTGTTCATCACTAACGTAACTTTTTGCTCTACTAAGTCTGCTTGGACCAGTCCCATGAGGTCCCGGAGCACAGCGGACATCCCGACGCCTGCTGCCTTTGAAGGGCCCTGTCCTCTCCCGGATCCACATGCACAGCGCCCGGTTTCTTTCCTGATAAAATCCACTACATTAATTCCAGTATCTTTCTTTCAGCGGCTTTTCACCAAAGGCTTGTTCTGCTAATCCCACACGCTCAAGTATTTGGTGAAGGCAGTGACTGTTCCCTCCTCTGCCGTCTGACCGGCTTAGAAATACGGGCGTTTCATACAGTGTTTTGGATGAAGCAAAAAGAGTTACAAAATGTGAGGTTTGGAGTTGTTTTAAACAGAATTAATAAAGCCAAAATGTTTCTGTTTTGTTTTAAAGGGTCATAGGTTCATTGCAAAACTCTCCAGAGTTTTCTGAAGCATTTTCATGCACCAAGACGAACTACATGGATCCTGCTAACAAGTGCCGGGTGTGGTGACGGGACAGTAAACCTTGCGTCTGAAGAAGCTTTACGGAAAAACAAATCCTAAACTGATTTTGAGAACGGGAGGAGGGAAGCAAAATGAGGGCAATACACTACAAAAGTCCCGGTAAAGGCTGGCAAACAGCCAAAGGTAAAGCGGGCTCCTCAGAGCGCCGCGCGTGCCCGCGGAGCGGCCGCAGGCCGGGCAGCAGGGAGCGCTGGCGCCGGCGCCGCCGCCGTGTCCGCCGCCCCGCTGCCCTCGCAGGCCCCGCTCCCTGCCCGTTCCCGCCGGGAAAGGGGCTCCCGGGCACCCGAATCCGACCGCGAGCTCACGGTTCACAGCAAAAGCGTCGCCTCGGCACCCTCTGCGCTCCGCAGCTCAGCTCTGCAACCGCTGCCATTCGTACTTGAACCCATCGAGACAGGAGGAGTCCAGAGACCTGTTCTCACTCACACACGGTGGAACCATTACTGAGAAGTTACTTAACGGGAGTCACTATATACATGTTTTTATTTACTGCTTTCCAGCCAAATTAAAATCGTAGGTAATTTATTAATTTTTCAACATATAACCTGTAATATTGTGCTCAAAGATCCTTTCACAGTTTTCTAAGCTTTTTCTTGCTTTCTCTAAAGGCTGGTCTTTTTTAAAATTTCTAGTAATGTATAAATCATAGTTTTTATATTTAATTCTGAGCTACACTTTTGACTTGAAGTATTGTAATATACTTTATCAGTGGCTGCATAAATTGGGAAAGTTGAGTTAATCATGGAATGAGGCAATAAGACAAAGTCTGCCAACTCACACGTTTCCAGACTGAGCTCCTCAGTGTTTGGGACCCAATCCTGCACGTCCTTTGTACTTGTTCTGATTGATGTCAGTCCTCACATCAGTAAATTTGCACAGCTGCTTGCAAGAATGGAGCTTTAAACAAGACAGGTAAAAGGCTTTAAATCTGCAATAATAGGTACTGAACATTCTCATGCAGGTTGCAAAGGAACTTACTGCTTTGTGTATCAAAGCAAATTGAGATTTCCAAAAATAGGTACCAGATACCTCAGATGACTGCTGAAACAGGTATATTTAAAAACCTATGTTCCTTTTAGCTTTCCAAGTTTGTCATCTGATAAAAACATTTTGATAATAAACTGAAATTATGAGTCAAAGGTAATGCGTGTTCCTTATGGAAAATACAAAGAATACATTCCCTGGGTGAGTCCCTATAGCTGCCCCAAGCACATGCAGGGTCTGTAACCCCGGCCAGCATTTCACTAGTCTGTAAGATACCTGCAGAGACTGATTTGATCCAGGTATTTGTTTGACTAAGGAAGGCTGCAAAGAAGGGAAGAGGGAGAGCCGGAGAAGGCAGGAGGGACCCAGTACGGGCAGGTGCCCGTACTCAGGGCTGGTGCACGAAACCAGACAGGAGCATCTCTCTCAGTCAGTGTTCCCTGCGCTTGGGAAAGACCACGGGCACAGGCTTGGACACAACGCACCCCCCCGTCCAGCTTTCAGAGGCGCTCGGGTAACGGGATCTACAGAGCACGTCTTGGTGATGAAGCCTCCTACGGTAGCGCGATGCAGCCCCTCGAGTCACATCTGCTGTTCCACCCTGGCCAGCCGGTCGGTCCTGCACCGCTCCTGCTGCCACTCAAGTGGCGACTGGATATTACAGTAGCGGGTACAACAGAAACAGAACAACAGGTTCCTTCCTTTTGGACATCACTGATGAAGTTCCACGGTTCCCTGTCCATCTTCTGCCTCGACAGGCACTGTCGAGGCAGAAGATGGACATCCACACTTCTGTCCATCTTCTGTGGATGTCTGGACATCCACATTTCTGTCCATCTTCTGCCTCGACAGGCAGCACAGAGGACCGAGGTGAGCGCGAGCTGCACCCAGAGCTCCTGCTGCTGCTCCTGGGCATTGGCTCGCACACAGCGCTGCACGTCCCCACGGCAGAGACGGGTCACAGCAGCGAGCACGTGCACCTAGAAAACCATCTGATACCGGTCCCGCGGGCCGTGTATTCCAGAGCAGCTCCCAAGACGGTTCTCTCTCCTCCGCAGCCACCTGTGGAGCAGTTACACCCTGCTTTGAAAAGACACTTGCCAGTTTAACTCTTCCTGCAGATTTATTTTTGGCTCTTCTGGACCCATTTCAACTAGAGCCTTGAAGATAAAGACTGACACCTGCAATTTGACCGTTTCATGGAAAACTAAAGTAGAAGCAGCAGGCAGCGTTCTCCTGGTGCGAGACCTCCCTGGCTGGGCTTTCCTGTGGCCCAGGCCCCGTGCCCAAGGGTCCCACCTGCCTGTAGACCAGCTGCGAGGTGAGGAAACGAGGCAAAGTCATTAACTGCTGTGATGAGCTACGGTAACCTAGACGTGTGCTCGGGAGGAAGCGGGCAGGCATCGCCAGCCTCGTCACCAAATAAACCAGGTGTTCGGCTCATTCAGCCGCCAGCAGCTGAAGCTACAGAGGCTCCGGACTGGCCGGAACGTGTCCACCTGCTTCCAGGACCCTGTATGTTCATGCGAACAAACCAATGTTCTCTGCAACTGTGTACGGAAACACAAAGCAGGAGCCCCTAGCGTCCTTCCCACCGCGGGTGCCGGCAGTGTGGGGCAGTGGGCAGGGCTGGGGGGCTGTGGGGCTGGGGGCTGCAGGGCTGCGGGGCTGGGGGCTGCATGGATTGTGGGGCTGTGGGGCTGCAGTGCTGGCAGCGCAGCCCCACTCAGCCGGTCGCACACAGCGCACAGAGCAGCCGGCGCCGCGGGGTGGCCGGGGCGGCGCAGGGCGCCTGCAGGAGCCCCCGGTGCCTGCGGGCAGCGGGACCCCGTGGTGCGGGGACGGTAGCACTGCAGGGACGGCGGCACCGTGGGGACAGTAGAATCGTGGGGAGGATGGCACTGCAGGGACGGTGGCACCGCAGGGACGGGCACCCTGGCACCGCGGGCAGGGCCGCCACCAGCCCCGCGTGCGCTCACGTCACAGCACCGGAGCCGCGGGAGGGACCTGGCGCCGCAGGCACTGCCGGGGTGCCCAGGGCCGCTGCCCCGGCCCTGCGGCCACCGCAGGACACAGTGCCCGTGCTCGGTGGCACGGCGACCTTCCCGAACACAGCGCTGGGAGCGCGGGAGGCCCCGCAGGGACCCGCGCTGCCCCGGGATAGAGCGGGCGAGCGGCCGCCCCAAAGGGCAGCGCGAAAGGCCGGGCCATGGGGCCGGAAAGGCCAGGCCATGGGGCCGGAAAGGTCGGGCCATGGGGCTGGAAAGGACAGGCCATGGGGCTGGAAAGGCCGGGCCATGGGGCCGGCGGGGCCTCTCCACGACTTGGGGGCTGGGTGTTTGCCTGGAATAAGCGTCTTTCATTCCTCTAGAAACTGGCAGGAGGCTCTTCCCCTTTGTGCAGGGAGCGCTTGACAGTATTGGAGCCACCCTAGAAATGCGATTTGCTTTGCTCCATCATCGCCTTTCGAGCAGGGCTTTCAATTCATTATCTCATTGTTAGATATGTAAGAGAAAAATAAACAACACTCAGATCTAGCTAAAGCTTTGAAGGGAATAGCTACAGCAGAGTTTGCTTAGCTTTTCCAAATCACATCTTTGTGCTCTCAAAAACCAGATAAAACTAAAACATATTTTCATGTTTCTACTTTACCTCTTCACATCTTACTGGAAATGTTCAGCTGCTAAAACATTCCGTGCCAAACGTGGTTAAACACCTGAAAACGCTCTCTGGCTCTCTTGTTTTTTTCAGGACCCTGTTTCCATCGGCACCTTGTGGCTAGGCAGCGATGTGAGAGCAGAGGGAGGCTGCGAGTGTCCCGGCCGCCCTCGCGGTGCGCGGAGCTGCGGCTCCAGCAGCCGCCCGTGCTCCTGCGGGAGTCGCGGAGGGATTTCTGTGGTTGTGCCGCGAGCAAATACATTCCTGGGCCCCTCTTTTCTTGTCATTTCCCTAAAGGAGACCAGACGCTGACCTGCGGTGTCCCGTTGTCAATGTGCCTCCTCATCTGCTCGGCTTTATACAGATCGCTTGACCAGCAGTCATGAAATACCCCTCTCCTCCATCCATCCAAGCCCATTAAGATGTTTTCACTTTCCCTTAAATATGCATCTTACCATCATCTCCAGGACATACCTCCCCAGATCCGTTCTCTGCTGCTAGTGAGGACTGAGTCACTGGTGCTTTAGTCTTCCCAGAACGGAAACCTTTTGGTATGAAGAATTCCAGGCTCAAAAGGGAGCCATCTGGAAGGACTTTGGCTGGGGGAGGCTCATGATCACTTTGGATTTTAAATGACCAGGTTACTTGAAGGTCTCAAGGCAAGGCACTATATAATAAAGTATACCCAATTACATACATACATCTCGTTGTTTCCTAGCAGAGCTGGGAACAGGGCCTGGGTGTTGTGTGTCTCAGGTCTGGGACTGTCCGTCAGGAAATGCCGTTCCTGATCACGGCATCAGTTCAGCTGGAAGCACAGCAGAGTGCTCACGTCTTCCTGCACCCATCTCACATTTGGAGAACAGCCACAGAGCATCTGAGCTATGATTTTAGACAGACCTCCCAACTTCAAATAAATCTCATGTTTTCTTTTTGAAAGACATGCATGTCTCTGTTTCATAACAACAGAGACCGAGAAATTTTCCCCATAATAAGGCTAAAAATACCTCCTCAAGCCCCACAAGGAATTGATTCCTGCCTGATTCTAAAACGTTTGAAGTTCCTCAGCTGGTATCAGCTGTAGTAAATGTTTGATATTCAATAATGTCTTATGTGAGGCCAAGTTTTGGAAGGAAAGCTTGAGTCCTGTACCAAGGCTGATGCTGCCCACGCTGCAATATCAGCAAATGAATGCAAGGAAGACCATTCATTACAGCACTTATCTTGCTGCTGTGTGCACGGCACAGTCTAACTCACCCAAAAAGCTGTGATCCTGCCAGCCACCATCTGGTGAGAGCCTGAACTGCCTTGACAGCTGCACGTGAGCAGAGAGCTGCACAACAGCGTCCCAAACCTGGGAAAAACAGAGAATCAGCCCACACTTGTCCCCTGCAGATGAAGCTAAATAAACGGTTTTCTATTCTTCCCCTAAATATCACGAGAAGCATCCATGAGGTATTAGGAGCATGTGAAATTGATGGTCCCGTTGCATCCAGGCTGCATGTCCGCGAGGGCTGCAGCCTTCTGGCATGCATCTAGTGCTTCAAACTGGCCCGGGTCGGTGTCACGGCTGTGACAGCCCCGTCCCCCTCACGCCCTGCGCCCACGCAGCGAGCCCACCACCAACCAGCACCTCCCTGCTCGGCACACGCGTCCCCTCTCTGCTGAACCAGCACTAAAACCTGAGTTCCCCTCTATGCTGGAAGCAGTCTAAGGCTAGACCGTGCACCTGCCTGTTGCTACCATTGCCAAAATTGGGAAATTGGCTTGATGTTTCTTCCTAGATCTAATGAGCATCTCACACCTTTGTTGGAGACAGAGCGTATTCTACAGTGCAGATATTAAAAATAACTCATTTCATACATTTTATACATATTTTAGTGGCTAAAAATTTCAATTCCAAATTCTGGAATTCAATGTCCAGGTTCTTTTAATCAGCTTCATTGTAAATTCTTCTTTCCTGCGGGACAAAGGAAACTGTATTAGGACAGGCAGCAATGCAAAGCCGAGGGCGCAGGGAGGGGAGGGGATGTGGTGCAAGGCACTTACTTCCCTCAGGAGAAGACGATGTAAACCATGAGTGCACACCCCACTATCCAGCCGACGCCAAGGAGAATAGGCACAACGAGACGGGAAAGAGGGACGGCTGCTGCAAGAGAGAAAGGGTGTTTCTCAGAACCACACCAGGCTCATTCCATTAACTCCATCAGCTGATTTGAACACACCAATTCCCACAGAGCAAGGTTCCTGGGGGCTTGGGCCACACAGTCTGTCACCGCTATTTTTATCATGGAGCCACCATATCTTGGCAGGCCTCCGAGTGAAAACACACAGCAAAAGCCTGAAGGTTTCCAGTGTGGTCTCTGTGATGAGCTAGGCCCAAGGCTTAGCGCTTCCAAAAGCCGCAGGGAGAGGGAGGAGCCGGGCAGGCTCTGTCCTTGCTGTGTGCAGGTCACTCGGGAGAACATCTGCAGAGCACCTGGGTGACAGCAGTGGTCTCAGCACACTCAAACCACCGTATTAGAGCATTTTAAAGTACATTCTTCGCAGTTAAAAGACCAGCAGGTTTCTGAAAGGGTTAACAAATAACCCCAAAGTAGGCACGGCACCTTGCCGAGTGTGGGCCAAGCTGACAGACCTGGCAGCGAGACTCACTGATTTCAGGTCTTCCACACAACCTTTGAAAGCTGCACACAACACAACCATGTTTATCTGATGTTCCTGGTTACATACACCAAGAGGGAGAGAGAACATACCGAAAATCTGCACGTATAAAACCAAATATAGAACAGACAAGCAACCAAATACCGCAGAGGTGAAATCCTGCTGTAAAATGCTGGTATCCTTTCACTGCAAGGGAACTGCGCACCTGCTTCCTTCAGAGAGCGTCAATGTCTGGGTACCAGGTGCAGCTCCCGGGAATGCTTTTCTAAACACCCTGTTCCAGATAAGGGCTGGGCACCTTCCCGGGGACCTCGGGGCTCGTGGAGCCCTGTGAGGGCTGGAGAGCAGAAACGACCCGAGGTCCCTTGCTGGGAGCTGCCGTGTCTGGAGGGACACCCCGGCTCCAGCCGCAGCAAAGACCTGAGCACCCGGTCCGACACGAGGAGCGGGGCCCAGCCTGGCACTGCCCCGGGCCGGACACCGCAGCCCACAGCCCCGCTGCAGGGCCTCAGAAAAGAGGGACAAGCTCCCTCCTGCTGATCTGCTCGGGTTCCTGCCCCTGCGCATGTGTGCAACACGCACACGCGTGCGCAACGGGTACCGAGCGTCATGCGTGTATTTATATCTGTGCAAGCTGCAGTATTTTCTTGGTCTTGCAGACTGTATCATTCAATGCTTTTATTCATTTTAAACATTTTTACACATTCATTTTAATGGGTAAAAACTTTACTGAGGGCAATATTGAAAAGCCACTCAAGAAGGGAGTTTTTAGCAGCTTTCAGTGCCCCCATGACGATGACTTTTACACCTCTGGGAGGAAAAATACCACCTGAGTAGCAGTGTACACATCATCTTTATACACTGTTTTACCATGCAAACCTCTTAGGAGTGAGCTAAATAGAACAGACAGTGAACATAAAATATATTGCTTTCCTTTTCAGTGAAAATCTGCTTATAACAGTTCAGCAAAGTTTCATTTTGCCCTGACTCTTGAACTTTGTGTGTTTAAAATCTGTATTTTTAAGCATTCATTCAGCATTATACTCATATTTCAGCTTTTTTTTTTTTTTTTTACACAGACTAGATTATTTGTTAGCCAACTTAAAGGCACATCTGACAAAATACAATATTAAGGTATCTGAAGATGACTTCAGGAAAAAAAAATCTATTTTACAGTGTTTTAATGTAGTTTTATGTTTGCCAGTGGGTGACACATTTATTTTCAGTGCTTAATCCATGTAGTCAATCACCTCTTATTAGTCTCACAGGAGAAGAACTTCAAAAAAGATTCAGGAAAATCACAGTGTTTTAAAATCACAGCTACAAAACAATATAAAAAGCTGGTATGATTCAAAGGGAATTCAGGAGAAGCCAAGCTACTCTGAGCTCACTGCTTCTAACAGAATCAGCTTTTAGACTGATTGTACTTTTGCACTGAAAGGTAAAATATATAGATTATCACACAAGAACTAGTAGCTCACAAACAGCTGAATATTTTCATGTAACGTTACCCTCACATTTATGGATTTTAAGAGCACATCGTTACATTAACATTTAACTATTGCTCTTACCTGGCTCTGCCATTCTTCTCTCTGCCGGATTTACGGGCAGGTTTTAGGGTTTGTCTCTGCAGTTGTTCTTGTGAGCTTTAGGAAGCTTTAAATAGAGCAATATTTGGAACGTGCTGCAGCTGCCCTGCTCCCCGATGCCAGGGTTTGGCTCTACGGATTCAACTGTTTGGAAGGCAGGAGTTCAAGGTATCCAAGGTTAGCGCTCCCTATTCCTGTAGCGGCATGTCTATTTTAAAGAAAGCCAAATAAAGAGGGGGCATTTTTGAAAGGGGCAATGAGACAAGGGCGAAAGTTGCTTTATGGTCTCTCAACGGCTAGGAAATACTGCATGGCATTCGCTTGGCTGCTTTTTTCTGTCCTACTAATGGGCATCCAGGTATTTATAGCAAGACAGGGATCCAGCTTGTTCTTCATTTCCCAGGTCTTCTTTCTTCCACCTCCTATCAAAAACCAAACCAACCAAACCTGGTTCAGTAATACTAGCATTTGTATTTCTGTTAATGCTATTTTGCTAAGCATAAGTTAGGCTGCACTCTGCAAAGCATGAAGACACAGTTAATGCCTTCTCTCCAAGAAGTTATGTTTTTTCCTTACTTCTGTGGGTAGCAGCTAAGAACATTCATGGAAGGGCCGTTCCTCAAAGTGATTTGAGAATGGTTTTGTCATGAGAATTATACACAAAAATGAATAAAAATCAGTGCAAAGCGCAGCCTCCAGCGTGGGAGAACAGGACTGCTCGGGCTGTCCCACGCGAGACGGGAGCTCCCCACACATCCCTTGGCCGACGGCGGCCGCCGCTCCCGGCCAATAAACACGGGAAAGCCACTTGAGGTTTATTAGGGAAACAAATTCCCGTGCACAACAGCTGGAGCAACGCGCAGGTCCCATCACAGTTAGCAGGAAAGCGCGGAGCAAGGGCTGTCTGGCAGCCCCGGCGGGCGCTCTGCCTCCCTCCCAGCAAGAGCTGCGCCTGGATGCACGAAACGGGGACTCTCCTTGCATGCTTTTGAAATTCAGAGAACACAAACTGTTGATCAAAGGCCATTACACAGAACAGGTGCACAGGATGTTTTGAAGTGATCTAATCTGGATGTTTGCATAGCTCCGAGGAATTCATCGTGTTCTCCCAGAAACACATCGTGCAGATCTAAGGAAGATTTTTCCTTTCTCATATGCCTATTGATTAATGATGAAAAAGTTTATATAAACAAGTTTAACTTCAATTATGATCTTGATTCAGAACTGGTTCCTCCTTTACAAGGGCTATAGAGATTCCATCTTCCCTAGAGCTATTGTATCAGCCCGCAGAAAAGGAATTAAACCAAACTCAGTCTCCAGAGTACGATCAGAAAAAAGTTGGCTCTTCAAACCAACATGATCTAACTTGTTTTAAAGCAAGTTCATAACCGAAGTATTGAATTCTAATTTAATTTTGTTTTTTTAAAAGCAGACTGGAGCTGGCTGTAATGGAAACCGCGTGGTGCCGGTCCCAACCGAGGGAGATTCTGTTCCCCAGAACAGGGCAGCGTTTTGGGGATCCCCTCCTTCCCTCTCGCAGGGGCAGAGCAGAGAGCACAGCCACATTTCGAGGCTACATCTACAAAGGAGCTGGGTTAGACCGCCTGCAAAACACCCATATAAAAGGCAATTAAAAATACAGTCATTATTACAGGGAAAACGCACAGGATGGGAAACTGGGGGCCCCCAGCTCCACACAACTTGCATCCATCTGCAAAACACTTTCAGCTGGAGTGAGGGGGGAGGAAAAAAATTAAAAAAAAAAAAAAGGATGGCAGTGGAATATTTTAAATGCAATTATTTGTATTGCTGTGATGAGTATCTTGGAAACCCTGTTAACATACACAAAGTGATTGAGCAGCGTTCTCCGCTGGCAAAACTTTACTGAAGACAGTTGTTTTACATCAATGATGAATTTAGCTTTGTATAGATCGGTTTCATTGCGTACTATAAACAGTCCCCTTTCTGGTCTTCTGAGTTTGGCATCAATCCTAAGGTGATTACAGGAAACATAGCAGGTCAAGTCATGTCACATAATGAAACTTCCATCGCGTTCTCCCATCAGTATTTTATTTTCTGATTTCTCCTTCTGTCACTTATTTGTTTGACATTCATTAAACAGACCCATCACTGTCATACTCAGCTTTACACCACTGCAATCCTAATGCACTCACCACAATTCTCAGGCCATAAACCTTAGGCCCTACGTAGCACTGCACTGGACTCACAGTGCTCGGGATAGGGAAGCAGAGTTTCCAAGTTACTTATTGACCATGAAGAATAAGAAGCCATTTTTTTTTTCCATGAAACTGGGAAAAAATCCTGTAAAAAGACGTAATTAACATTTTCAAACAAAGTTTATTGAAAATGAGTAAAAACTTCAAAAACTTCTGCAAAAGCAGCTATTTTTCATAAATAAATAATGAGAAAATTCAAATGATCATGCTGTTATTGGTCAACAACTTGAGCTTGTGTTCATTTTTGTTCTTTTTCATTCCTCAAGGGGCATGCAAATTTACTTGAGAAACTTGAGGGGAAAAAAAAAAAGTTCTGCAAATCTGCTACAAATTATGCAAGTTTTCTCCAGCAAAAACACTGCCAGTTTGTCTACTTCAGCTGCTGCTTCCTTCCAGGTACAATCTGCCAACATCTTAAAAAAATCAGTGATACAACCAAGGACTTGTCTGCACTTGAGAGGCAGTGAGGGGGACCTGGTCCCCAGTTTTGCCCTTTGCCATCATCTGCCTGTGAGCTAGTTGCAGCTCCAGGTGCCAGAGCTGAGCAGAGTGAAGTGTCCTTGGCCGTGCTAAGAGGCATTTCAGGCTGACGTTTACCCACTGGTCCCACTATTATCTATTCTGTTTGCAATTCAAACCTGTAGATCTTTTCTATGAAACCTTATTTTGCTCTTCACAAAGCCTGCAAGATTAGCACCTTGCTCTGCTGCCATGGAGGAGAGAAGATTCTACCCATACATGGGGATAAGGCATCAATCAAAAAAATGTTTCCCTTTTGCACATCTGAGATAGATAATTTTGGAAGTACTTACCAGAACTACTGAAACCTACCTGTGCCTCAGGCAGTTTGTATTTTCTGTTTCCAGGTTCTTGCATTTCTGCATGCATGCTGAGATAGTTCAGCACAAGCGCTTTTGATTGTACCGTTTTCAGGTCTGCAGAAACAAGGGAAACCAGAGCTTTGTTTTCCCACTTACGTGAGCTCCATGCAGGTCTCTGCTGGTGGCAGGAGTTAATCTCTGAGAGATCTGAAGGCAGGGTCACACTCACTCTTTGCACAACAGGGGCACAGGACTGGAACGGATTTCTCGGGACTGAAAGCTCCTCTCTCCTGCTGTAAAAGAAAGCCCTTTTTCATAAGGTTTAGCAGCATCTTAAAACAACAGAATTTCTGACACGTGCCCTTTTCACTGTACAGCTCTTGTAGACCTTCCTGCTGGTGGCTTCCCGAACACCGTGGCAGTGCTCCCCACATCTACGCAGTGTGGATATTTGCAGCACCGGCTCACGTAGTCCCCTCAAATAATAAACCCCTCAAACTAGCCAGAGGACTTGCATGGGTTTCTAGATCACTCTGATCAAATGAGTCTGCTATTAACCGAAATAGCAAGTTCCTTGAGCACTGAAACCCTCCGGTACTAAATACGCCATCACCTCCACCACTGGCTTTTGCCGATTTTCTGCATTTTTGAACAAGACCATTCTCTTTGAAAACACCCTTCTTTGCCCAAGCACTGCATGAAGAACTTGATCTGGTTGTTGCTCATGCAAAATGGCTCTGCTCTTAAAACTGAATTCATGGCTGTATTGCATTTTACTGTGTCATGCACAATCAACATATGATGTAATTCTGAGAGAGAGGAATAAAATGCGAGCTTTCCCTTCTTGTAGTGGCTTTGCTACGGAACAATGCACTTCTTGGGATAGGATCCAATCTGTTGTAAAAAGAAATATGATTCTGTCCCTTGCGTAATACATTTATTTAAAAAAAGCACCCTCAGTGATGCAATAACTTCATTGGCTGCATAGCTATTCCCGTAAGAATCCTATCTATTGTGATTCTGCTTGTTATATATATATATATCTGATCTAATGGAAATAATTTCTACCAGGAATCATGTATTCCTAACAACACAATTTGACCTTCACAAATTGGGTTCTTTCCAGGCCCAGTTGCTTTAAGCAAGGACAGAGAGTCATTGTTGTTTGCAGGAGTTTCGATAACTACTACCCTTATTTAGCTGCAAGCATTGTGCAAAGTAAGTATTGTTCCACAAGTCCTGAGTGCGGGGATTAAGGATATAGAAGTCGTAACTGCATAAAAATGTAGTGTGACAATTTAATATAGACATTATTTTAAACAACGCATCTGTCTGGAATGGAAGAATGAACAGCAGACCAATTCTACAATAGATCGCAGTCCAACAGCCAGAAAAAACCCGGGGACAGTTTCAAAAATAAAATAAAAGATTTAAAAAAAAAAGAGGACAATATACAATAATGAAGAAAAAACGCAGAGAACAATTCATGGCAAATAATTTTGCCTGCTGAAGAAGAATACACAAGAGAAACAATTTCCTCATTTTTAGGTTGTGTTTGAGATAACGTTATACTTTGTGTTTTCTTCTTTGTGCTGGGATGACAAAATGCTCGAAACTCAGATTTATGCTGTGATGGTTAATGCGGTCAGTCACGTAACACAGACACTGAATGAGTATCTTGTTCTGCCTTCAGTTCACTGAGGTATCAAGGGTTTCTCCTCACTTAAAGCAATCCCTCGAGCAGCCTGGTTGACTATTAACTGTTCTGAGTTAGAAATGCACTTTACAGCACTGAGGAAGTATCATATACTTAAGGGAACCAGGGCCAGAATGTGTGTGCTCTTACCTGTGCCCACTGCACCCAGAGATCGACCGTGCTCAAGCAGCAATAAACACCCCAAACCCCTTCCAAATTGCCTATAAACTTGGGAATATTTATTGCTTAAATAAATGTATACAAATGTTTAGACAACATGCTAATCTATGCAATTTTATCAAGCATAGAGCTATCAAGTATGAGAACGTCTAATTTCTATATTTTTAGCTATTCTCCAAACATCCAAAAATCCACATGCAGCCTCGAGCAGTCTGGCAAAGGAATGCGCTCCGTTTTCCAAATCCCGTATGATTCACTTAATGAACTGTAGGCTATGTTTTTTACAGAATAGAGGGACAATGTCAAGAATATCAGCTGGTCTTCACAGAAGGAGGACTCCAGCTAATACACTATGCATATAATATATACAGCTACATATAAGTTTTGGAATATTAGTACTTTCTTAAAATACCATATTTTTTCTTCTAATTTTCCATAAAAATTTACAAATAAATCAAAAGACATATTTATATGACTTGGAATATTTATTACTTTGCCATACTCTCTTTAGGCCTACAGACTAATATATGTCAGACTACTGCATTCACTAGAAAAAACTATGGATAGACTTTTATAGGGAGATGCCTTTGTTATTAGTCATACCAGCCTTTAAAAAAAATCCCTTAAAGAATTGCTAGAGATCACTTCTGCTCACGTTTACATGTGAAAATAAAGACTGATTCTTGGCTTATTTGATAGCTAAGGAATTGAGGCACTAAGAAACTATTTATTAACTTATTAAGATTTTAAATCCACAGAGTTTTCTAGGGCTTATGGTAAATATATATTTCTCTTGGAATGATGAAGAACAGCACTTCAGTTGAATGCTGAATTATCTGTTAATAATATCTAATAATAAAGCCACAGATATGGTGGGGAGTGTTCCCACTTGGAGAAATGCTGATATTCATGTACACATTTACATCCCTCGGTGGGATGTCCAGCTCCGCAGCAGCCAGCTGCCCCGTAACGGGCGGTGGGAAGGCAATGCCAGGTTTAAGGGAGGAAAACCTACCCAATGATGCACACTATAAATCACTATCAGATTTACGGCTTGGGAAATGTCAGCTTTGTAGAGGATGAATTCTAAGATTTAGGCATTAAGGCAAACTGCTGGTATGGCTTTTATAGTGATGGCTGAAGAACAATTGGCATTTCCTTCGTTATCCAAAGGCATTTAATGTGTCACTCAGTTATCACTGCACTGAATTGAACCTTTCTATCCGAGCTGCTAAGCCCACGTTAAAATTCCAGCTTTATCATACTGCATTTTCGGTGTGATTTTTGTACTCTCACAAAAACAGGGAGTTAGCAGTTATTCCCATGCCACATCTTCGGCATGGAAAGATAATCTGCAGCACACACTGTGCACAGTGAAGAGCCTAAGGAAAAGCCTCCTACCCCTAGCTCAGCATTACCCGGCCCCGGCCCATCCTCCAGCTGTGCTCAAGACCCCACACCCCTTGTAAAGCAAAGCTTAAGCAGCCTTCCTACTTCCGTTTAGTGCTGAAGATTAAATCTTCAGCCCTTTGGCTTTTTGTTGCACTTCAGCCTCGGACGGGCAGCAGAAGCTTCCTTGGGTGCCTGAAGGAGCTCGGGAGGCAGCGGGGGGAGGAAGCCCAAGCAATGCAGGACACCCCAACAAGGGGCACCTAGAGCAGAACAGTAAAAGAGGGGTCATTATTGCCAAGTGCGTGATCTTTGCCATGATGCCCTCAACAAAGACACGGAGTCTGCTGAATATTACATGACATTTTTGTTTGTTCCATTGTTCAGCCTCCTCAAAAGGAGGAACTGAACTGCTCAGCTGCAAGGCTGCTCTTGGTTCTTGGTTCAGCTCCGAAGTTCCCACTTGAAAACAACTTACTCGACTGAAATTTGTGCTTTCAAAAACAAATGCTTGCTTGTATGATTCCAGCTCATGCGCTAAGCAAAGTCATGCACAGATTGAAAATATTTTTATTTGGTCTTGCCATGTCCTCTAGAGGAACATTAGATCACGCCAGCAAGGAATACAATGGCAAAACAAACAGAAAAAGAGTATTAGCACAAATTAGGAAAGATTTTGGAAATGATGCATGTATCTAAGATTCAAAAAAAATTAATTTCTTGATCTGATCTTTTGACTGACTATAAACATTGGATGAAGATAAGGCAAGATGGTTTCACTGCCTCTTTAGAACAAAATAAAGGATTTTTTCAGAAGGTTTGTTCTACATTTTCCATTGTATTAAAAAAAAAAAAAAAAAAAAGCCCAAAAAAGGAAAGACAATAAATTATAAGTCAAGCCTGGTATTTGTTTCCTGAAATCATGCATCCTAAACTCCACCTTTTCCAGTAAAAAACCTCCGTGGATATCTTTGCTCTTATTCTTACAGACGAGGATTTCATTCTCCTAAAAGCTGGAAAAGGCAAGCGCAGGGCTGGCAGATTGTGAAAGAGGATGAAATTCCAGGCCTGAAGACAAGCCCAAACCAGTGAGGCCGGCAGAGAACCCAACTGTGGCGCCCGGGATCAGCAGGAAGGAAGCGGCACTCGAGCGAGCAGCAAGAGCTCTGGACGCTGCAAACCGGGAACAGGAGCCGAATCCGCGCGGGCTCGGCGGGAGCGTCACGCTGCTCCTGCACGCCTGGGTTTAACATCACAGAGAACTCATCAAAAGCCATTTCTTCCCTCTTTTGTCAGGTGCCTGGACTCTACACCACTCTGCAACACCACGAACAAGTCCTTTGCAGTACATCTAACGTGACAGAACATGAAACATGATATTTTGATCCTCTTTTACAGCTGACATTCTTATTTTTAAATGACTCCGCTATTCTGGGAAGATATGTGAATTCAAAATTACTCGAACAAACCATTCATTCATTCATTCAAAAAAAAAAAAAGTTTGCAAGCCCTGAAAAGCCATTAAAATGCACTAAACTGCACCCAAAATGCATCCAAGCCTAAATAAACTTCAAGAACATCCAGCAGGATGCTCCCCTAACTGACAGCTCTGTCTGTGGGTAAATGACAGTGAACGTCAGTAAAGTGAAGCAGGTGACGGAGCTTCTGTGCCCGGAGCAGAGGCGCCCGCTGTGCCAGGGGGTCCCCGCGGCGGCTGCGCCCCGGCGCGCGCAGGGCTCCAAGGGGTGCGCGGAGCAGCGGCGCCCGCGCCGGGCTGCACTTCCCTCCTGCGCCAGGCCTGGGAACTGCAGCTCTGCCGGGATCCACTGTGCTCCGGGAACGGAAAGAGCATTCCCAGAAATTAAACATGCGCGATTGCTGAACCGCTGCAAAGATGGATTTGGGCTCTCGGCTTTGAAAAGCTCATGATTGTTTCCTCACCTTGGGGTGTCTTTATGCACTTAGAGGAACTTTTGTACAAGCGTGTGAAATTCCAGCGAGCACTGGAGTGTGGCACCAGGGCCACATGACTCTTGATCCATGTTGTCCGCAAGCACAAGCGTAAAGATTCCCTCAGAAATGACTGAGCACGAGCACTTTGGCTGCTGTTCAGATCACCAAGTACCTGGGAACAGCCTGTACGGACAGAAATGTGGATTTTGGTGTTCCTGCAACTTAACTCCTTCCTCATTACTGCACATCCATTCTTTATTGAGAGTGTATTTTACCCCCACCTGAGTTTCCAGGATTTGCCACCTTCGTTCCCAATGCACATCCATTAGCACAAGGGAGCACAGGTCAACTCCAATCGGCCTCTGCTTTCCCTGCAGCCACGGATTGTTCGGAGCCCGTTATCCCTGCGGAGCCGGGAGGTTGCGGCTGCTCCCCAGGCAGGCAGCAGGTCCAGACCCCGCTGCCCTCCTGGCCTGGGTGTGCTGGGGAGCACAGCACCCGACACTGGGGTCAGGCCGAGCTGGCGCCCCGCAGAACTTGCCCAATTGCCCAGCAGGACGCTGGGGTGCCGGGCACAGAACCGGGGTGCCGGGTCCCGGCGCTGCTGCTGCCGGCAGAGGGCAGCCCCACTCCAGAAGGCGGCCGCAGCCTCGGGAAACAGAGCGGCACCGAGAAACAACCTCGGGTGAGCAGCTGCTTTTGTAAAGGAAAAACATAAATAGGGGAAATATTCGGTGTGGAGTCTTGGACACAAGTCTCCTCTCTAGAGGACGTGCCAAGGAAGGAAGATAGTGCCAGTTCTCCCTCTTTCTCACCCACCTCTACACACAGACCTGTCCCTCCACCTCTCATCCCTCCACACATCGCTCCGAGCGTGGTTTGCAAGAGCTTCAGGACCAGCTCCTTCTACAGCCCCCTGATAATACGTCACGATCACACGTGACAGAGAATGATTTCAAATAATCACACCAAAAGACGCCACTTTGTTCAATCACCACTCAGAGCCCTGCTCCTCTGCAACGCTCCTCTTGGACGCTGCCACCCTGGAAAACGTCCCCGAGCTCAACCCCTGCCACAGCGTCCTCCTGGCCCTGCCCTTATTTTCATGGAGCACTGAGACAATAAAATTCACCCTCTGCTGCTTACAGAAATCAACGTGTTTAGTAGAGCACCTGTAAGGAGAAAGGCGGCCACAACCAGAACCGCCCAAACCCCGTGACGAGTGGCAACGGTGGCTCTTTGAAAGTCCATTTTACACGGACTATTCTGACAGCACCTCCACAGTAAAAGTTGCACACAGTAATAATATATATGAGATATATGCAGGAGTTGCATTCTGCATGTTTTCATTGCAATGCCAGCCTTTTAATGAGCATGCTAACAGGAAGGTAACAAGCCTTATTAAGATAACGAAACAGCGGCCCCTTTGGAGATTGGCATATGTAATCCACATCCAAAATGCAAAGCTCAGTGACCACTTCTGTGTGGCTTTACTCACACACACCAACTCACTCCCACAGCTACTGACCACCCCAGCTCCCCCAGCGCAGGCTGCGCTGCCCACAGAGCCAAGGCCAGAGCGCTCCGCCGCGTTACGGGGACGGTTACGGGGACGGTTACGGGCGCCACCGACTGCCAGCCGCAGCGTCAAGCACGCCGAGACCCCAGGACCAAGCCACTTATTTCTCCTCTCCAGGGAAATGGATGGAACCGATAATTGATTCAGGCATGTTCTTTGAATACCGTATTTGAACCTGCCCTGCAAATAAATTATTCACACAAAATGGGAATTGCAAAGTTCCAAAGCTTTGTTTTGCATTAGCAAATGCACAGGAAGGAAACACAGGAACAGCAATTGCTAAAGCATTTCAAATTTTCAGACCTTCCCTAAGCGCATCTGGCTGTTTTGCTGTTAGCTGTTTCTGAACAGGCAACTCCAAGTTTAGACACTGTTGAATACCAAATGCTTCTAAATGAGCGCTAATTGAATTTGTAGTGTAGGCAATTACTTTGACTTTAAAGGTGGTGCGTACGACGTGAGATTTAAACAAGGACAGCTACTATTTAGCATCATATCTTTATCTTTTACCACTGCAATATTAATGTAGATTTCTTCTCTGTGTAAAATCATCCCGTTAATTAAAGCGCTGCCCATTTGTCGATGCCTCGGCATGGAGAGCTCCTCTGCGTGCAGCTGGGCAGCGGGAAGGGCTCGCGCTGGCACCGCTCCGTGTGCTCCTCGACAAGCCAACCGTGCAGTGACGGCCGAAAACGTGGCAGTTGTATGGCAAAAGCTGCATGAAAGACTTGCACGGAGCAAAACAGGCTTAAAAACCTCCTTGTGTGGCTTCTGTCCTGCGCCTTACAGCTGCCTCGATGCCAGCTGGACATAAAGAGGGCTCTTGTGGCACCAGCTCCTAGACTGGCTGCGGACTGGTCGTCACACGGAAACAATGCTCAGGACACGCTTGGCAGGGCGGCACCTCTGGCAGCAGCAGGGGAGAAAAGCTCTATTCCTTCTGCCCGTGTCACAGCCAAGGTGGCACATGAGGCGGGATGGATTTTATGGGGCTAATAACCGTCCAGGCATCACATGTCAGGCTCTAGAGACCTGCGCAGCTTGCCCTGTGCAGTGTATTTTTAGTCCATCTATTTTTATTTACCTTCCACAGCGCACTCATTGCTGCCCAGAGCTCCTTCAGGGCCTAGGAGGGCCACAGTGTGTGGTTCACTGCACAAAAATCCCATTAAAGCAGCCCAAAAATCACACCTGAACTGAAGGGTAACTTTCTGAAGAGCACCCAGGAAATGTAAACCAGGCGCAGCTTCTTTCTCAGCTCACTTATCCTGACACTAAGGGCCCCTCCAAATGCATTCACTCAAATCTAGCATGAGATAATATCAGCAAATTCCTGGTATTGTACTCATCCCTTATTTAAAAGGCTTAAGATATTATATGCCCTTCTCTCTGCATAATTCCGTTCAAGTTATATAACGTATGTGGATTTGCTCTGACCTGATTCCAGACAGCAACATCTTATTCAGCCAGGGCTATACAATTGCAACTTGGCGGAAAACAGGTCAGGATTTAATAATTTTCTAACATGCTGAAACTTGCAAACTGGTATAAATATTTCAATATTTTTAAAAACACACTGCTAGAACCGCTGCCATCGGCAGCTGCAGAGGGTGCTGCAGTGCAGAAAGCATCGCTGTGTCTCGCCAGCCAGGGCACAGTGCTGGGGGCTCCTGTCACTGTCACTCACGCCACCACTGGAGACATCCTGGCCGGGGACTGACGGGTTGGGATAAGGCTTCATCATCTGCTCACACATCTACGCAGTTTCCTCAGATGGACGTTTGCCATGCTGAGCCAAGCACATGAAGAGCAGCAAGTTGCTCTTCTGTCAGCGCAACTCTGACACTTGGGACTGTTTGTAGCTTTGGAACACGACCGTCCCCAAGATGACTGTGTGAGAACAGCCGGGTGCTAATGCAGACGAGGACCCGTCCTGCAGCTAGGGCAGGAACAGGGCTCAGGCCACTGCGGGTCCTCATGGGTGACCCCAGGGTGTCCTCATGGGTGGCACCAGGGTGTCAAACGCCGTATGTTTCACCCACCTGGCAGCTGTGCTGCAGAGAACGCTCATGGCTCATTGCTCAGGGCAAGTCCAAGGACCTGGCACAGGGTGGGCAGTGTTGCATTTCCCCTGCTCTCCACTGCATAAACCATTGGAAAGTACATTTCCATCCCAAAGAAAGCAAAACCGAGGCTGCTTGGAGGAGGGGCTGGGAGGGACGTTGTGTTGGAAGGTGTTTCATGGGAAGGGGCGATGCAGCTGAGCTGGACACGCAGGAGGACAAGGGGGAAGCGAGGGAGCCTGGCGAGGAGCAGCAGTCGCTCGCCGCCTGCCAAGCGCTGCAGCGGCAGCACCTCCGGCAGCGCAGGGCAGTGGCGAGCGGCGCTGACAACGGCGTCCCCAGCTGCAGGGCCCTGGGCAGACAGCGGCGCGGAGCAGACGGCGCCGCAGGGCCCCACAGCTCCGTTCAGGGCCGTCCATCACACCCCAAAGGCTGCAGAGGGGCCGCGGGGCCGGGTCAGCCCCTCCTCAACAGCGCGGCACGGGCTGCTCTGCCTTCCTAAGAAACCCCTTCTCTACAACAGAACACTTCTATAGGAAGCGGGGCCTGAGCCTGTCAAATCACATTTTACAGTCTTAGCACTATTTACTAGCAACTATTTATTCTATACACATCTGCATCATCCTCAATTCAATATTCTGTACAATACAGAGAAAACAGCACATTTCTCCCCTCCCTATTTTAAAGGCAATTCTCCCTACAGAGAATTACAGATATATATCACCTTTTATTGCCTGATAAATGAAAACTCATTGCATCACACATGAATGAATGGGGTTTCAGGGAATTATTAAGGTATATAAGGTGATAATCTAAGAAAGATAAGGCAAGACTACACAGCCCATTGGGTGCAATTCTGACCTCAGGACCCAGGCACGCTCAGCAAAGCCAGTGCCTCGTCCAGGTTTCACAGCCTTCATCCTTCTCAAGCTCCCACCTTCAAGCAGGGCTTGGCACGCTGCAACCCTATCACTGCTACGTAAACATAAACCTAGGACTATACATGCCCTAGGCTTTTCTTATCCAACAGTTCATTGATTCAAATGCAAATGGCAAATGAGATTTTCCATTGCTTTTCCTATCTGTGCTGTTATTGTCACACACAGGTTTTCTAACCTCTCTTGTAAAAAGGGGGTTTGCAAGCCCATACCTCCTGGTTTGGCTGGTACAAACCTTCTGCACCCACAGCAGCGGCTGCGGGAAGAGTTAGCCTTTGATGAAAATGCACATGCATGCCTATTCACTCCAGTGTATTTTAACTCCTCTGAAATTTAGTAGTCTGCATATGCTGCTTTGGTGGTGGTGGTGGGGAAGCCAAGGAAGTTAAAAGATTTGGAAAGGTACCAAAAAAAGGGCAGAAGTGGCTCAGCTATTTCCAGCTGCACCTAGAGAGCGTCTGCTTGGCTTTATAAGGCTTCTCGTCTCCATAGTTAGAAAGAATTGGAAAATAACAATCAAGCTTTACCTTCAATGCTCCAATAAAAAAAAAAAAAATTAAAAAAAGACTTAGATAACATAAAAAAAAAAGACAGCAGCCAACTGCTTTAACAGATGATTTTTGCCTTCCTACCAATGACGAAGAACAGGTCTTCTGCTGAAAAACAGGTCTATCAAATGTTGACAATGAAACAAAGTCATCAGCACAGCCACATGGACAAGCGAGCATCACACACCTCAAGGTCTTCACGTGTGGGCTGCCCGGGCAGGGTGTTTGTTAGCTGGAGGGGAACTCCGGCTGTAAAACAGCTTTATCTATTATTTTTCAAAAATCAAACCAAAGTAGCTCAATAATTGTATTTTCAGCTCACTAGCCTGTTTCAAGGCAAAAGGACTGCAAAGCAATCCAGCGATTTTGTCTCAATAGCACACTGTGGTTAAAGGAGAGAAACCAGGACATAGACAAGGGAGGAGAAACTCTAAACTGCTCCCATGGACGTGAAATGACCCATCGCAGCTCGTGCTGGCTAAGAGAACGTCAGGCCTGTGCCGACGGGCAAGTGAAAGCCCCAAGCTGCTCAAGGCACCAGGATGGCGATACGGGTGCTGACACCAGTGTGTTGGGTCTGTATGGGGCTGCCACAGCTACAGGCTGCAAGTGAAGACACCACTGCTTGACAGTTGACAGCACTTGAATTTCCTGTGCAAAAATTACAAAGCAAATCTATCCTTACCGTCTAAGAGAACAACTCGATGTGTGTCTGTTTGGTACATGTTACATCATGATAACCAGGGCGAATTTCCCATCTATTCTTCCAGACTCTTCCAAGGTCACATTTTGAATGCTTTCTCCCACCTCCCATCAAGTACTTGAAAATGGATGCTCTCCTCCTGTTTTTGCAAAGCACAACATTCCAAGACATTCAAAATCTCTTGAAATTTTCTTCAAACGCTTAGATGAAATAATAAAATATTATTCAGGTTATTTATTTGTCTCTTGTAGTTTGTCTAAAGTTTAACTTTTCCAAACACTTGCTTCAGTAAAAACATATTCCAATCACTGCAGTAGCAATTTCTACAGTGATTTTCTGATCAGACTAGTTTGTCTATTTCTGATAGAAGAAATATGTTTATATTTTGGCCTTTTTAAATGTTTTTTTCATGGCTTTTCTCAGCAAACCCCTCCCTTCTGTCATTTCCTTCTCTTGTCATTTTGTGACAAACCAAGCTGCTGCTAACATCTCGTCTGTACCGTGACACACTGTGCTTGCATTGGGCCAAATAACCAGATTTTTCGCAGCTACACACAATATAATAAAACGCCTTCTCCCAGGTAGACAATCAATCACCTTAAATCAAGTTCTAAATTTTTTATTAACAGATATTCTCCTTGTCTCTCATTGCCAGTCGCCTCTCCAAGGTCTTTCAGCATGTGAGAGACAAGGGGATCTGTATGCGCGGGCTGCGCAATCCAGCACACGGATCTGACAGCAATGGCATATTCCTTCACAAAAAGTGACAGCATTCTAAGCGGAGATCTTGTTAAACTTGGCTACCAGTAACATAAGTGCTTATTTACTAATATTTCAGACTTACTGACAGCGCTTTACTTGCCAGCAGCCGAATATATTGGCAGCTGCTTTCTCCTAGTCTAAAAGGAAAAGAAATGTTAGTATTTCAAATGTCCTGGTTGGTATTTGGAAGCAAATCTGTATGGAAGCAATTTAGAGCAAAATGACATGACTAGAGAATCTCCGCAGTGAAGGGGAGAAGAAAAAAAAAAAAAAAAGGTTTAGTTTGCTTGCTGATTCTTAGGAGGAAAATAAGAAAATAATATCAATTGGTTTAGAATCCTTTGTTTGTTTTGCTTTTAAACAGGAGTTGAGAATTCTATTTAAAAAATAAATAGTAGTAATGCCAAATGTAGAAATAAAAGGATTTCAGATGTCCTAGGATCTGACAGTTGAAGGAATTCCTCCTGACTTGTGCTTGCTCTGTTTTTCAGAGAAATCACGTCCAATTGAGTCTAAAAAGAGCTTTGGAGGCTTTATGAATATTCTCGCTTGGTGTTTTACTGGAATGGCATAACTAAACACAAATCCTTTGGAATCCCTCCATGGTTCTGGGTCTAGAATGAATGCTGCTATTCCTTTTTTTGGTATTTTCTATGTAAAAATATCCCCACCTTCTCTCCTCCTTCTAGATTTACCACTCAAGCCATCATCTAAATGCACACGCCTACTGAGCAGGTAATGCAGGTATAAGAATATCCACTCATCTGAATGTAATAGAGCTGTGGCTGCAAAACTGGTAATTTTCTTGTAATTCATTGAGACACTGTGGAAAAATACAGAAACAATGCACAGTCACAAAAGGATGAGGAGGAAAAGCCCCTTCCCCGGGCGGCGCCTGCGCAGCCTCCATCCCTGCACATCCTCGCGGGCCGCGTGGACGCGGACCGGGACACCCTGCCCTGGGTGCCCGGCTGGGGCAGCAGGCTCAGAATAGCTGGGCTCTGAAGACCCTTTCCGACCTCAGCCCTTTTGTGCTTCTTTAATCCCCTGCCACTAGGGTACTGCAGCACGCAGCTCTGCCTCTAGCTTCAATTCCAGCTTTAAAAGGATAATTCACATAGGGAGGAAGCCATAAAGGCTTTAATGGACTTACACATTAAGTAAGCCCGCTTAGTTCAGTGTAATGTGATAAAAATATCAAGCGTGCTTACTGTTATGGATATTTTTGTTGTCTATGTACCAGTATATTGCACCCTTGTCCTGATTCAGGCTTGTTGCTCTAAACCAATACTGATTTTAAACACTATAAGCAAGAAGTAAACCTCCATGTGTTTGCATCCTCAGAGGACAAGAAAATACCTTCTCTGTGGAAAGGATACAACCCTAAAACACGGTGCCTTTATTTCCAAGGCTTTATAACAGTCTCTGCAGGGGAATGCTACGAGCAGAGCTAGCAGGACCTGCCTGTCCCTCGCCCCGCTGCTGCCGGCGCTCCCAGCCACAGGCTGGATGCAGAGCTCTCCGAGCCCCTTACCTCTCCACGCTGGCGAGTGCAGCAGGTTTCACTTGGGTGCTCTCCTCTCATTTCCTGCATTGACATCAGTTCTAAGCAAGAAAAGCAGCAGGCTCTTTGCATTTGTGGGCTGTGCTGCATATTATAATACCAAGTACTCTTGATTCTTTCCATAAAGCTGGATGAAGATGCACCTTGTCTTTGCAGATCCTCTACACAAATTTTTAGTTACAGGTTTTCTTTTTAATCTTAGAGCTGACTGATGGAGCAGTCCAATTCAATTAATGACAATAAGAAGAACATAAAAAAAACAGGAAGTATTAACTAGAAATGGTGCTACATCCCAAAGGTTTGGCTCCCATTTCATATCCTCTACAAAAATACTTACCTGCCGCGAACCATGGAATTGGGATTCATACAGCCTGTTGTTATCGTGGGGCAGCTACACAAGCACCAGCGATGCAGCTTAGTACATCTGCTGTGTTGATTTCCATGGTAAAAAAGACAAATGTGCAGCACTCAGCTGCAGAGCTCCTGAGCAACTGATTGATTTATCCTATTTTTGCCTGGACCCCCAGAGATGAGAAGAATTCTGCTATTAAATGCAAAATATTGTTATTACACAGAAAAGTGGCTACTATCTGCAAGCTGCTTAATTACAACCCATTAGACAGGTAATGAACCTCTAGCAGCCTCAGTTGCTTTCCTGCTACCTATTCCTATTATATGCTGTTGCACACTACAACCTGTTGCACACTTCTCCCTTTATAACAACAATTATCTGTGAACTTCCTTCTCCCAAATTCCTCCATCGTGTATTATTATCCAGCACAGTCTACTTTGCTAAGAACCATCCCCAAACACGCTGCAGTTAAGCAGCATGCTTGCACATTTTTAAACTGCCAGGGTAAGCTAGGGTGATGCCCTTGTCCTTTCCCACCATATTCCCACTCCTCTGTTAATGATATCTGGAACTGAAATATATGAGTCACGCTAGCATTTTTCTCCCAATTCTTTCACTTTAAATGAAATGAAAATCTATTTGATATGGCTGAGCAGTGACAGTAAGAATTTCACTCTCACTTATACAGTTGCACCTTGAACAAAATTCAAAAAAATATGCAGATATATAGCTTTGCATTCAGAAGCCAAGCTTCTATTTATTCATCCTTGAAAGCATTCATCATCTCTGTTACGTGCATGAGAAACTGCTGCCAAAACCATGTCAGAGATGCAGACCATCTCCCTCAGCACTGGCACGAACCCCTCCGCACGAGGCCAGCAAAGAGGTGTGGTAGCATCTGGACTTGAGTTACTGGCAAAGGAAACACATCCTCTCACTTTTGAATAAAAAAATGAAGTACATTCCAGCAAGGAAACTGAAGGGACAGTTTGGCAGGCAGGGATATGAAGCTCCCTGCCTCTGCTGGTGCCGAGACAGCAGCACGCAGGTCACTGCTGGGGATTTGCTTTTCAGAATAAGAACTAGGCAGACCAGGAAACCAGGAAACTCTGGGTCTAAAACCCCTTTGTTTTAAAAGCATATGCTGGGTTTATGGGAGGGAAAAGAAAAAATAAAAATCCTCTGCAATTCCTTACTTTCTCTTCTTACTCATGTCCCTGGAATACGTTTGCTCTTGTCCCCTATCTCACTTTTTACCCCTACTTTTCACCTGATTTATGGCAAATAGCCATGCTGTTGGTTTCTCTTTAAGGTCTCAGAGCATATGCAAGTCCTCACTTGTTTAATGAACTCTTCTTTCCCATATATGAAGGACAAAAGCCTTTCAAGGAGGCTGGGGGAGATTTTTCCACTGGCTGGTCAGCGTTTCTCAAGCTGTAACATTAAACTTTCGGGCAGCTATAAAGACATCAAATACCGCTTTCCCTGGCTGGACAACAGGCAGCGAGTGCCCGCAACAGCCACGTACCTGCACAGGGACGCAGGGATGCTCGGACGATCCTGAAAGCAAGCAGGCCGACGGCGGGACGGCTGAGGCGGGAAAGGCCCTGGGGCTGCGGGCAGAATTGGCCGGGCAATTTGCCGAGAGCAGCTCCAAGCTCTGCCCTGGCACGCGAGCACCGCGCTCGGCAGCGCCCGCGGGCGCTCTACGCAGCACGCGCACGTTGCCCCAGGCGAGTTCGGAACACGATTCTCCTGTAAGAATTTCTCCCATCTTAATAATAATAATAATAATAATAATAATAATAATAATAATAATAATAATAATAATGTTTTCTCCTATCTTCAACAGGAAGATAATCCTCTCAATTCTTTCTTCCACATATGTAAAAGTCAATGCTTTCATCCACACAGAAACATCACCGTTCTCTCAAATGCAGCACTTTTCATTTACACAACAGAATTATCTAAATGCTGTGCAAAGCCCTGATAGAAATACTCCTTGGAAATGAATTCCTCCCCTCTGCAGCTGAAATGCCATTCTGCAATTTCAATACTCCATCAGAAAGGCATCTCTTTCTGCAGGCAGCACTGCTAAGAAGTCATTAGCTGATGAGAAGTGGTGGAGGGTACAAAGCAGGGTGTGCAGCCCCTTGGGGGACCCACCCCAGCTTTTGGATTCTTACTGGTCGATGTTGCTGCAGCTTTGCTGCCTTTGCAGCACCTGAACATCTGGGCTAAACCAGCCCAGGTTCTTCCCTTCAGCAGCTGTTACGCTCCAGGGAACACATTCCAGCTTCAAAGAATCTTAACTAATAAAATGCTATTTTCAATTTTGACACGTGGTGGTAGCAAGTCAGGTGCCGTTTCTCCAAAGCATGGCAACGCAATCACACACTGCGTATCAAGAAATATTTCTCTTATTTTTCACTGGCTGAAGTAAAGGTATTTTAAAACTAGTGCAAATAACTACAAGTTTTGGAGCTCCACACTGTAAAGCAACATCCGCAGTTAGGCAACAACCTGTTGAGACAGTTTGCTGCAAAAAGTGTTTTCGAAACCAGGTCAAGGCTCTCGGATCAAAAGCGCAGCAAGGAGGTTGTTTTCCAGGTTTAGCAAACAGAGCTGATTAATGCAAAGCCTCCCTTTATGCAAATGCTACGCACAACTCACGCTGCGGGAGGAAGGGGGCAACTCCACAGGTCAACACAGCTACTATTTATTTAAATGAATTCAAAACATAGCACGCAGCCCTAACCCTTAAGGAGACTATGCGCACATTTTACATATTTAACACCATCTCTTCAAGTCAGTCAATAAATAAATAAATAAATAAATAGGGTCTAATCACCATCTTTCTTACTCACTACTACCTCTATCGGAAGATCAGATATTCCAGCAAAGTAAATGAAGGCTGGAAGCATGTTTTAAATCAACCTTTATCTCCAGTCTTAGTTTTAAATCGACTGACTCTTGGTCAGGGCACTGATTCCTAGGCTACCATGCACCTGCAGAAGCTCTATCAGATGAAAAGGAAACGGAAAAGGGAAAAAAGGGAAAAAAGGGAAAAAAGGGAAAAAAGGGAAAAAAGGGAAAAAAGGGAAAAAAGGGAAAAAAGGGAAAAAAG
>JAVCKT010015943.1:0-18408 GCA_032273925.1 Rhynchotus rufescens
GAAGGAGACTCCACAGCCTCCCTGGGCAGCCTGGGCCAGGGCTCTGGCACCCTCACACCAAACAAGTTCTTCCTCACGTGCAGATGGAGCTGCCTGGGTTTCCACTTGCACCCACTGACCCTTGTCCTGTCACTGGCCACCACTGCGAAGACTTTGGCCCCATCCTCCCTATATTCACCCCTCAGCTATTTATACATACTGATCAGACGCCCTCTCAACCTTCTCTTGTCTAGCCTAAACAGGCCCAGCTCATTCAGTCTCTCCTCATACGAGAGATGCTCCAGTCCCTTCATCATCATCACTTTCTGCTGGACCCTCGCTAGAAGCTCCACTGAGGAGCCCAGAACTGCTCCCAATCCTCCCCATGTGGCCTTTCTTTCAACAAACGCTTAAGAAACAACTTGTCTGATAAACACAACTTTATTCAGTGAGGTTTTTTTTTTAATGGATGAGCCAGCAGGTAACATAGAACAGCTGCAAACGATGCTCTGAATCCACCTCCTACTGCAGAAGCTCCCAAATGCTGCTTTTGCTGGCAAAAAACCAATCAGTTCTAATCATGTAAGAGGAAAGTGGCAATTCTGATCAGTGACCAACAGCTCGTGAGGATGAATGATTCTGGGTCATTCCGTCTCTATATCGGTTTACTAAACTTGGGGGAAATTAGAGAAAAAAGAGAGCGTAGCTTGAAAATATGTGAGAACAGGAGCTGGCCGGAGATTAAACCAACCAAACAAAAGCAAGAAAAAAGAGAGGAAAATGCCTTTTTTTTGCATGTGTGTGAGAGTACGTATGTGTGGATAGAAATACAACGTGTGTATGTCCTCAGCTGAGACTTAATATGCAGCCCACATCTCCAGCATCTTTTTATTCCTAGGACAGAAACAAAAATAAGTCTGGTTAATTCTAGTTAAAATAAACAGGTCTGACTCTCTCTCAGTGAATATTTTTTACTGAAATTTATTACCAAAATTTGTCCCTTGAAACATACCTGGACTGGGCCCCCATTTAACCCCTGGGCCTATTTCATCTGAAAGAGGCTGCTACTAAAGGCAGAGTGCTGAACGTAACCGAAACATCCCTGTGTTTTGAGTGTGTTCTCTGAGCACTGGGATGAGCTGAAGCCAGGTGGGAATTGCCCAGATCTGCTTTAATAGGATCACGAAGGGAGACGGGAGAGGGAAAGGCCAAGCTGGAGAGTCTGGGAACAGGTTCAGCTTCCTGCAGGTGGGTCAAGCTCAAGCAGTAACTGAGCGTTGTGGGTCGTGCAATACACTCTTAGGTGGCTGAGCTTAAACTAGCTAGTCCTTTTATTACATGCTTTTGTAAATAAAAAAATAGTTAAGTAACAGCAACAACAAATCTTTTCAGTTAAACTTACACTTCTTCCTTGAACGTGTCCAGGGTGATGGTCACATCCTCAGGGGGCAGCCCTTCCGTGCTCAGTCCCAGTGTTTTAAGAGCTAAAGTTAAAGGTTAAAACCAATCCCTAAATACTCCCGAGGTAGCAGTAAGCAGGTGCCACCTCTTTAACTTCTAAACTTGTAGAATGTGTATGCTATAATATGCTATAATATGCTGTATTTCAAAGCAAACCGCACCGCTCTAGACCTGTCCCAATGAAGCTGCTGCTGCGCCTGCTGCCCGGGCGCCACTGACCTTCCCGGTGCTGCACGACGGAGATGTGGCCCTGGCCGGCGGGGTCCAGCAGCTCGAACATGGCCGTGAGGTTGGTGTCATCCATGAGGCCGGGGTAGCGGCCCTCGCCGCGCCTGCCGGCCGCCACTTGCTCCAGCGCCGCGATCAGGAACTCGCGGGGCCGCTCTGCAACGGGGCGAACACGAACGCGCTGCCGCGGGAACCGGCCCGGCAGGAAAACCACAACAAAAACACAAATCCACTGCCCCGGGAGAGAGCCGCAGCGCCCCGGGGCCACGGCTCCTCCTGCTGCAGCCTCTGCTGCCCTGCGGGCTGGGGAAGGGCCCTCCCTTGGCCGTGGCCGCGGGGCCGCGGTGCCGTGGTGTCGGTACCGGGGCGGTGGTAGAGCAGCAGCGCGCTGAGGTGCTCGAGCAGCGCGGGCAGCCGGTGCCGCTCCAGGTAGTCGCGGCCCTGCTGCTCGGCCGAGCGCGGCGCCGCCATCGCGCGTTGCCCGGAGACCCGGAGTCCCACCGGACCGGCCCGGCCCGCCCCGAGCGCCCGGAGACGGGCAAGCAGGAGAGCAGTGGAGCGGCGCACCACGCCGGGCGGGAACAACCGCTAACGCAGACCAGGAACAACCGCTACTGTGGAACGGAACAACCGCTAATGCAGAGCGGGAACAACTGCTAATGTGGAACGGAACAAACAACCGCTAAAGCAGAGCAGGAACAACCGCTAACGCGGAGCAGCAGTAACGGCTAACGTGGGTTAGTGACAACCGCGACCCCAGGGCCTGCGTGGTGCCGCCTTCAGTGGGCAGGAGGCCGTACACAAAGAGGGAACGGGCCTGGAGTGCCTGGAGTGCCTGGCACCTGCACGGGAGCGGGAAGGCACCACCTCCAGCAAGGAAGTTCCTACCCACCTGGCATTAACTCAAGGGAAAAGACTCACGGGATCGACCTGCCATTATTCACAGCTCAAATTTTCTCTTTTTTTTGCCCCCACATATAATAACACACTCCACCCCTTTAACCTCTTTCCCTCATCCTTCTTTCGCCCAGACTCGCTTAATCCCACAGCAAAAGGGGTGAAGCCGCCTCATGGAAGCCAGCCCGGCATGGGAACCCGTGTTAGCACTAGGGCCTCATCTCTCTGGTTTTAAACATAATTGTACTGAATTGTACATCCCAAAGCTATAAAGCAAAGCTACCACTGCAGGAATTCGATATCTGCCCTCTCATAAGGAATACCAGCCACAGGGACTCACCCCAGCCTACTTCTCTATCACTTTTTGTAGGTTTAGGAAAAAAAGAAAAAAAAGAAAAAAAGAAATCGAAGGTTTTTTCCTATAGGAAGCAAGATGGGAGAAGGTGCAGTTTGAGGTGCAGAAAAACATGAACAGGAGACTGAACTGGCCAGGAGAAATAAACAGATGAAGAGAGGGTTTGTGTGGAAAGGCGAAGCTAAGGATAGGAAACCTGCCTAAGAAAGGAAGGAGCAAATGAAACAACTGCAGGGAAAAAAAATGGTGTTTGCGGGGAAAAGGAGCACGTGGCCAAGAAAGCTTCTCCCAGTGGTCAGCCAGTGAACAACCCAGTGGATAAGTCTATGACTAACACGGGTGCTGAAGGCTGAAACTTAAGTGTAAACACTAGCACTGGAGTTAGGGGTTAAAGCAAGTGGCAAGTGGTTTTGATCTGCCCGATTTCATCTGCTACCAGTTTTGTCAAGTTTTGCCCTAGATGGAGATTCCACAGCCTGAGAGTTCGACCAGGACACAAAGCAATCAAGCAGAGCGCTCCTTCCTTTGTCTTTATTCTTCCGTATTTTTCTTTCGCGCTTTGCTGTGCGCCCCCAGAACGAGCCCAGCTCCCGCTCCATGCAGCTGCTCCCGCGGTGGCTCCAACAGCCCTTCTGCCTTCCTCCCCTCTCCCCACAAGTGACCGCGTGTGTTCGGCCTCTCCTCCCGCGCTCCAGCTCCTGCACATCCCGGTGGCTCCCGCTGCCCCGCGCGGGCCCTGCCGCGTCCCGCCCGGCACTGGGCTCCCTTCTCGGCGAGCGGAGCCTCCGAAGCGGAGGGGCCTAATCCCTTCCCGCAGGCTTTGCCCGCGTTCGTGGCCCGGGGTGTGGTGTGGGGTCAACCCCTCGCTGTTGGTGCCCGCCGCCGCTCGCAGCTCCCCTGCAGCTGAACTGCCTGTGCTGGCCCTGCCGGCCACATTCCCGTGCTCGGACACGGCTTCCAGGAGGGTTTGTGAGGGTGCCAGAGCCCTGGCCCAGGCTGCCCAGGGAGGCTGTGAAGTCTCCTTCTCTGGAGATCTCCCAAAGGCGCCTGGATGCCGCCCCGTGCCCCGTGCTCTGGGTGTCCCTGCTGGAGCAGGGGGTTGCACTGGATGAACTCTAGGAATCCCTTCCAACCTCAGCCACTCTGGGATTCTGTGATTGTTCTGTAACACGCCTGGGATAGATGTTTGGACAGAGTTGCCTATAATTCCTTTGAAAACGGGCAAATTTGCCCTTCTCTGGTCTCAGAAGCCTCTCCCCTGCCATCAGGCTCTTTCAAAGCCGACGGCAGCCCAATCCCTGCGCTCCAGCGCGGCTGCTCCCGGGGACCTGCGGGTGTCCAGGTGAGGGGCTCCCCTGGAGCCCCAGGGCTGCCCTTGGTCACCAGGGCCCCTGCCCCGGCTACAGCCGCGTTTCCTCGGCCCTCCTGCTGCTGCTGCGGCGGCGGCGGCACCTGCAGAAAACCACCCGTCCTTCACAGCCCGCGCTGGCTTCAGCTCCAACCGCGCCGGGTTTTCCTAGGCCTGTCCCAGCAGGCCCAGGCGCTGTGTCCACGCTCCTCCAGGGCAGGCCCATCCCCGCCTTTACCTTCCTGTTCTTGCCTGTTCAGTTGATCCTGGCAGGAGCTCCTCACTGCACCGGCCTTTTCCCAGGCCTGCTCAACGCTCTGCACGTGGGAACGGCCGGTTCCCGATGCCCCCCTGCCCTTCGGAGCAGCCCTCCGTGGGAGTCTGTCACAATCCCAACTCAAGCAGTATCATTATCTGCTCTCCCGAGTTCTTGGCTTTCAAAGCATCTTAAAACTTCACACTTTTTTTCAGAATTTTACAAGACGAGAGGAGGATCCTGCCTGCGGACACCGCTGGGATTAAACCCCGTGAATTAGAAAAAGAATTTCCGACCACTGTTCTGAGTCCAACAGAAGTACGAACGTGGCCTGTGTTGTGTAATTTAATGTCTAGAAACTCATCTGTCTTCTTATGGAACTGGCTACTTCCCAGTTGTTGAATAAAACGCAAAGAACTAATTTCCTAGTATTTGGGGTGAGACCTTTGCTGAAGGCAAAGGGAAAAACAAAATTATTCAGCAGGAACCTGCATTTCTCTGAGACAGATGCACAGAACTTGTGGCTCTGTGCCCCAAGCTTTTAAAACCAGAGACATTTTATTTTTAATCCTACTTCACCTCCATTGCTTTGGTTACTCTGATCCCTCCTATTAAAAAAAAAAAAAAAAAAAAAAAAAAAAGAGAATAAAATAAAATAAGAGGGGAGGCAGTTAGGAAGCAAATGTAGAATTTGTGTGGAATATCCATCTCCAAAAACTCTTCTTTTTTGCCCCCCTATATTTGACTGTTATTCCACATGCATTTTCTAAATGCAGTCACTTAAATCAACCCCATATGAAAGCACAGTTCCCCGGAGCGGGTCTGGAAGCACCTCCTGGTGCCGGCTTTGCTCTCCCGGATCCAACACTCCGGATGCATCCGGACGCACTTTGTGAGTGTCAGTGCAGAGGGCACCCAGAACAGGGATGTTCCTCACCCGGGCTGCAGCGGGGCACATGCTGAAACATGTTCCGATGACCAGGGTAGTGGATTTGCAGAATAATTCCATGTGCTCTGTTCCCCAGGCAGCCTCCTGGGTGTGAAGGCATTCGTGGTTCCTCAAAAACAAATACTGAAATATTGAAATAGGTACAAATATCTAAAGGGGGAATGTAGGGAGGAAGGGGCCAAGCTCTGCTCAGTGGTGGCCAGTGACAGGACAAGGGGCAATGGGTGTAAGCTGAAACCCAGGCAGCTCCATCTGCATGTGAGGAAGAACTTGTTTGGTGTGAGGGTGCCAGAGTCCTGGATATTAGTTGCTCCAAATGGGAATTATAGCTACCAAGAATGATACTAGCTATCAAATTACTTCATGCATCATGTTCAGACCAAGCAACAAGGAAGAGTCAGTATCATATAAACAGGCAGCTGGGAAGGCTCTCGGGAGCATCTCTGAGAAGCTCCTCCCTTGCAGAGGAATCAGCCTTTCTGCTCCCTCACATCAGCATTGTCCAGTAAGACAAGCTGACCCACAGCTCTGTCCAGCTGGATCCTGAATGGACGCAGGGTCTCCCAGGCCCCGAGGGCTCTGCCACCATTCCCTCCTGGAGGTGGGCCTGGAAACCAGCTGGCACGGACCCTCTGGATCCCCAGGGCTGCACCTGGCTCGTGCTCACACCCACGAACCCCTCACACCTGCGCTGTTCCGCAACAACACCCTGATCTTTCTAAACAGCTTTCCTCAACTTCCCTCCTTCAGCTGGGAAGGTGTGTTCCAGGAGAGGCCTCCACGAGCATCTCAAGCAGCTTTCAAGCCATATTCCAGCACAAACAGCACAAACACAGCAGGAAATCAACATTATGGATCTCAAAAGGCTGCAACTGTTGCACGAATCTCCTGCAGACGCCGCTGCAGTCGCTGCTGGGCATTTCCTTCAGTCTTCAGTTGTGGATCCTCGCAGATTTGGATGTTACTGGTTACAGAGAGCAATGTTTGCTTTTAAAAGAAATACATACCTGGTAAAACAAATAAATAAATAAAATAAATAAACACATACTGGAAGCATAAAAACTATAATGCAATGAGCAAAAGAGTTGCAATTTGATCTTCTTGCCTAGGAAATAGAGAGTACATAGTGTATGTTTGATAACACAAGCAAAACTATTGCCACATGCAAAATACTTGTTGCACAACAAAACAGAACAGCAGGGGGAGTGGAAACCGGTTCCAGATAGAGAAGGGCTTGGAAACCCTGAAATCCCCAAAAGCTGACGAATGACTCACCGGGTCACTCAGAAAACACTTCACTTCAGAGGTCCTTGATCCTTGCTAGCTACGGGCAGGGGCAGCAGCAAATAAAAATCCATGGGAACAATTCCCTATTTTCTTGCTTGTGGTTTGGGATTTCTGCTGCTTGCAACTGGCACCAAAGTGTCTCATAAATAACACAACTTCTCAGCCATAGTTCGGGACCATCCTCTTCGAGATGAAGGATCAAGATCTCCTGACTGTTCCGAATGGACTGAAATATCAGCACCTGTTTCCTGAGGTTTGGTCTCTGTTCAGCGCACTGGAAAAGGTAACATCAAGATTAAACAAACAAACATCCAAAACCAACAAATCAACCAACCAACCCTCCCCTCCAACAGCGTGTTCCAAATGGAAGCGGCTCAGACGGAGGCAGGAGTTGGGCAGTAAGCAATAACAACTGGATTAGCTTGTTCCTCGTGTATCAGAACGTGCAGGACACCACACAAGTATCCGCTCACCGAGAGGGCGAAACCTTCCTCCTCGGAGCGCTGCTTTCCCAGCACGGGACAGGGATCCGTGTTCGCCACGGGGTCCGGGCGCTCGCCCAAACCCGCTGCTTTGCCGGCCGACTTCCTCCGAGGGCGCCTCCGTGACGGCCCTTCCAGGGACCTCGTGAGCAGAGCCGGTCCCACACAGGTCCTGGAATGGGAATGGGAATGTGGGAGCCGGGAGGGCACCGATGGGCCCCCTCGAGGGGCAGGTCAGTCCCCACTGAGGAAACCCCGGCCGGCAAATTCCCACACCGGCCACCTCTGATTGGTGGAGAGAAAGAACGACAAAAACGCCTGTTTCTTACAAACATATAAATTATTTTATTTACAAAGCCATGTTACAAAAAAAAAATAATAATAATAAAGCAAAAACAAAAATACAATCGCTCACTAGAGAATATCTCCAGGCCCGGTGTTGAACCATGGCAGTATCAATCAGATACGTTTGTTCTGTTTTTCCTTTTGTTTTTTTTTTTAAACTGTAAGCCATAGAATTTACTATTTACACCTACTTTAGACATTTATTCTGCTTACAATTATCACAAGCATGGAATGGATTCTATTTGATACTGCTAATACATAAAGGTGCAGGACAAAGGATGAAAATACTTAGTGTTACAAAATATGGATTGTAGAAAAGAAATTGGCTGTACAAGTATGGCATATTTTTTATTTTTCAGAATGATTGGACATGCTTTCTTCAAAAGTCTTCTGGAAAAGGTTCTAAAATCTGTAGTAGGAAAGCACAATAGAGCAGGTGCAAATTCATTTCTGTGCAACAACAGTTATTTAATATACCCCATGACTGACCAGCTATGCAAAACCCACAGAGTTTTGTTAAAGTGCCATGGGTCGACAGCATAACAAAATATAAGGTGTAAATAGAAAAATTTCTTCTTTTCTCCTTTTTCTTTAAAACAAGAGTTCACTGAGAATCAGCAATAATAGAATATGCTGTATAAACTATTCTCTACAAAGGTTGATCAGCACTATGTACAAGTGTTACCTCGATACAAAAGAAGGCAATACGAGTTCTCCAGGTCGCTTGTTTATGGCTGCAGTGCGGGTGTGGAACAACCAAAGCTTCGAGCCTCTATTGCTGGAAACGAATCACAACATTTTCAGGCAAATGGGGAAGAAAAATAACTACCAACTGAATGCTACGCTAATAATGCATTATAGGCTGGTCCAGTTTATATCCATTTTTTTTTTTTTTGCCCTCAAATATTTATTTCCACTTCACTTTTCAGGCTGAATTTTTATATATATATATGTATATATATATATATAAAATTAAATAGTTCTTTGATGATGAAAGAATACTGTGGGATTTTGCATGGTGCTTAGCTTTCCTGAAATGCTGTAGGTGTAAGCCATTGGGGAAAAAAAAAATAAGCAGCATTTGAAGGACAGGCTTCATATTCCAGCTTTCCAATTAAAAGATGCATGGGAAGAGCTAAAACTTCCTAAAAAGTACAAAATTGCTCCTTCAGTCATTGACTAGTTTGATGTCTCAGAAGCAACCACGGAATCTCACAGCCACTGTTTTCCCTCCACAATTAGCAATAGCAGTTCATTGATTACAGAGGATGACTTTGTTACTGAGATTTTTCAACTCCTGCAGTTTTGTAACCCAAAATAAATTAAAAAAAAAAAAGATCAACATAGTACTGCTCCTAAAACTGAACAAGACAAAAATTGTGCAAAAATAACAAAGATATGTACACATTTTTTCAGTCTGAAGAAATGTACAATAAAAACATAATTCAAAGAACATTTTAAAAATATAAACATTGCTTAAACTTTCCTAAGTTTCATACTGTTTCTGAAACTATTCCGGTCAGTTAGCTCTGAAGTATAGCAAAACATAAATTATTACAAAATTAACACTATAAAATTTATTTTAAGAATATTTCTAAACTTTTTTTCAAAGGGTCTAGCCTTGTTTATAATTGCTTAAACATTTTAAGTCTTAAAATTTGCCTTAAGCCTTCTTTTTTTAAAAAAGAAAGTAGTAATAATCTCCCTATTTGCAGTCTCTCGCCTTTCCCGAAGATGTAAATAAACCAGCATATAAGTGCACTTTTAACACTGTAGAAATAAAAATTAACTCCTCTGTACTATTGTTCCAGTACCTAGTATTGGTTTCCTGATTATAAAATCTATATTTTATTAAAAAATTATTCAGTAATCCTATTAGAAACACTGTCAGTGCAATTCCATTAACGCAAGCCAATCTGCTCAACTCCTGCCCTTGCAAACCCAGACTGTTTGCTTAAGATAAAGGATCTTAAGGGTCTAGAACTCCATCAAGATGAGGGGATTTTTGTATGTTGAGCCTCTGCTAACATTAATTGCCATTTGGCGCAAAAATCCTCTATGCATTGATGGAAGTGTAGGTTCCTTAAGCACCTGATCCTGGAAGAGGCCGAACACTCAGAATTCCCACTGGAATTGCATCAATGCCGTGGGGTCCAGAGCACCAGTCAGGAGCAGCCCCTAAAGCTGCAGTGCCCCAGCTGTTTGCAAATTGCTAAGAAATGCACCCAATTCTTATCCATAGGACAAGCTGAAATACAGAATTACTGTAGTTCTTATTTGGTGGAAAAAAAAAATTGGAGATTGTTTAAAATAAATCTCGGTCCTGATGTGATTTGGTTTTTTTGGGATTGCCCAATGTGTCGTGAGAAGGAAACTCAGGGAGCATTGCAACGGCAACAGCTTCGAAAGGCAGGAAACAGAACTAAGCAGAACGCACAGATCAGTGGCAAGTACAAGTGAAAAACTAAACAAATCACTATTACGGTTGTCTGTAAATTTAATTCTCTTTAAAACCACAAATTCATAAAAGGTTAAATCCACTTGCAGGACATAGAAAAGAAAAACCCTGTGGAGTAGGGCTGCTGAGAGCTGGAGATTATAGGCTGGTTCCTTTTCCTCGTCATGGAAGGGTCCTTATTCGACCGGTCCGGTTTGATGTCTTCTGAAAGAGAAACCAGAGCCACACTGAAAATCCCAGCATGTCTTTCAGGACATTATATAATATCTTTATCTCACAGGAATTTATTTTAAGTTGTGCAGTTAAATTCCATGCCTATTAAAGCACAAAAAAAACCCCCAAAATAAGCCTTAGCCCACCATTCTAATTACATTAGACCTTTACGAAAAGGAGCTTTGAGTCAACTCAGGTATTTCCCTTTGGAATTGGTTTTGGAGGAGGATTTGGTGTTGGTTGGCAGAGTGTATCAGGACATGCAGAGCCCAACAGTCGGACAACAGCCCTGAAGGGTCTTCTCCCATCCCCAGCACCCGAGGCACCAGGAAACACCCTTGGGCACAAGTGTCCTCATCTTCCTTTAAAATAATCATCTAGTTACTCAACATTTAAAAGCCAGAGCACACGGAGGTCCTGAAGCAGTAACACGTTCAGGCACTTGAAGCACCATGAGGACAAACCCACGTGATTATTTATAAAGCTGCAGGGAGGATAAAGCGTGGAGGAGGAAACAACCTTTGAACACACAGTGGCAACAGGCACTGTGCACTGGACTGCAAAGCGGGCTGGTATTTGGGCAGCTGTGAAAAAGAACAACATTAGTGTCCATCACAAAACCTGCAGGGTTTGTGGGGAAAGGAAAGTATTTTGTTAAAGCACCAATAATTGGAAAATCAGGCAGGCTTTCAGATAAATGAATCCTTCTTCAGGTCTCAAATAGACCCAGCACTGTTCAAGGTTGGGATGAACTGGTCCCAGTGGCCTGTGCACGTTAAGGTCCCTGCTCCTGTTTCTTAAGAAACAAGAATGCCCTCGAGTTCCCGACTCCTCCTTTGCTCCACACCCCGAGCAGCCACATGAACTCTGTCAACCCAAGGCTTTATTTGGCCTCCACAAGGGCCACATTGTCAAAAAGCAGCTCGGGTTTGCCTTGGAGGGACAAGCGTTCATCAGGTAGGCTGTCACAATTTATGGCTCTACATACTAGAATTCAATATTAGAGTTTAAGTTGTATTAAATGCTTGCCTTTTTAAATACATCTCATTTTATTTCTTATTCTGATCTCTAATTTTAACTACCAGATTGAGAGAAATACTACAGACTCTCTGGGGCCAAGAGCAAGGCAACACTCCTGTTTTTCACAAAGTTGCAGGAACAGGCAGCTGAAAAGTTCAGCAATAGCCTCTGTTGACGTAAAGCTGCCACAAAATTAATGTTTTGTGCTCTTAGTTTTTCCCAGGGGAGCCAGGCAACAGTTACCCAACAAACTCTGCTCTTTGGAAGTGTGTGTTTTATACCAGCCCAGCAGCGGGTTAGAGCAAAAGGGGTCATGCTTCAAAACAGATTCATCACATCTGCTACCAGCGGTTGGCAACAGTGCCTCACTCCAAAACATGCCAAATGTCTCTCCAAATAGAGAGACTTTTGGTGTGAATGGATTTTCCATACTTTTTTTTTTTTTAATCTTAAGGGTATTTAATCTTCTGTACCTGCATTCATTCCTTTGCACTGGGGAACAAACGAGAAAAAAATACATGTTTTATTATTTAGCAGGTCATCATGAGATGGGAGTGACTCTGAACACTTTCAGTGGGACAATCTAGCCCAGGTCTAACATGGACCTGGACTAGAGCTCGGCCGGCTCCGGAGGCGCCGCAGCTTCCGTGGCCGCGCGGCCGGCAGTCCCGGGCACCGGGCACCCGGCGGGAAAACAGCGAAGGGAAAGAGCTGCAAAAACATTATATGAGAAGGAGAAAAACTGGTTCATGCAAGAAAAAGGCTTAATTTATAAACAAATGTATTTAGAGATTGCATTTTAAGGCTTTCCAGTATAAAATGCCTCAAAACCACTCAAAAGGCTATTTAAGTGCATCTGATTTTAAAGCCACTTACTTGTCTGTTGTGTACCGGGTTTGACGTGCTCGAAGGACTGGATTGTGACAAAGCTACACTGCTGTTTTTCCCAATCTGAAAGACATCAATTGAGCAGCATTGAGAGGAATATCTGTCACTCGACAGGCAGGTGCCAGCCACGGCCTCCTCCTTCCCGGGCAAAGCGGCACTAACTGCTTTGCACAGGGACACAGGCGCTTTTCCTGCTGTGTAGTTAAGACATCCCTCCTCTCACAGAGAACCACTCATCTCCTGGAGCCTGCAGACATTAAATAGACTTTAAAGGCAAAAAAACCCCATGTTCACAGGCTGGAAGACACCGTCAATGGTAACGGGGAGCAGGCAGGTGTCCAACACCCCGAACAGCCCCAAATCTCTCCACTCGCTTCCGAAGAGCCCGAGCGGCCGCTTATTGAGCGGCAGGAAAGCGGGAGTCAAGCTCCAGAGGTTTGGATTTGCTGTTAGATCAGTGTACTGGATTGGAGATTTTCTTTGGGAATGAGGGCGTGGATACATCCATTTAAAAAGCACCCAGTTAAAATATTCCAGTTTCCCATCTTTCCTAAAGTTTCCTATCCAGTTTCCCAAACGTTCCCACCCGCACATTTCAGTCTTTGAGGGACTATAACCCCCTGCAAAGACAATTCCTCTTTTTTTCCCCTCTCCTACAGTGCTCCCTAAATAACTGCAGCTTTTTCTCCTGCTGAGCCTAGCAGGAGTTTTCCAGGGATCAAACAGCTCACACATGTCCAGCTAGGGACACCTGCCTATGGACACGGCTGCATTTGGAATTATTATTGGCATGCTTAGTGCATCTCAGCTAATTGCAACTTTAATCACTTGAGGGAGAGGATTTGATGGAGACTGGCAAGAACCTTTTAACGTGGTGAGAAACTGGGAGGGTTTCCTCCCGAGCGCATGGCACGTGGGTGCTGGTTGGGAGGGTTTGCACCAACGCCGTTTTCCTCCTTTTGCAGCCCCCTTGGTTACGTTGTCCCTTGATTTACACTGCCCGAGGCAGCTTTTTGCTTCCTGGCCACCGAGAGGCAAACAGGACACGACAAACCTGCCCCTCAGCAACATAAAACACACAGGGGCCACCGTGTTCCGACGGGAGCGAGCGTTTCCAGCCGCCCTTCCTTACACCCAGCACTAGGGTGCTCCTGAAGCCCTTTCAGGCTTGGATGGGGAAACTCTTCACCTTGGGGAGCGGGTCCATCCCCGCTCCAGAGACGCTGCTCCTGGGACAGCCGGTACCTCAGGGGCTGCGCCTGGAGCAGCCGCGGGAGCCGGGCCGGCTCCGAGCACCGACGCTCCCTAACAACCGGGGCCAATTCCGGGTGTTTTGGCTCTTTAGTGCCGGGAACCCCTTGGTAAAAGGACGAGGCTGATGCCAGGAGCCAAGTTCTTTTCTTTTAAAGTGAAGTCTCCTTCAAAACCAAACGATGAAGACACCCACTTAGCATCTAACCAGGGCAGGCTCGAGTTAGACTAGCAAAGTCCCGGGCCTATCGCCAACCACTTGGGCTTTTCCAGGGCTCTCACTCTCCTAGTTTAATTTATCTTATCACATCAGGGAACAGGAGCAAGATTTTAAACAGCACCTTTCCTTTTTTCCTTTTTTCCTTTTTTATTTTTTTTCTTTTGTGGAATTTTTACTGAGTTTGCATTTCTAGAACACAGAAAAGCAAAATAATAGAGCTTAAAAGTGACATCAAAATATTAAATAAAATATTCTTCAAATATCCTATTTTATAGTTTAGAATATTAAATATTCTATATAAAATATTCTATTTCCTGAGTTTTAATTCTTACATGTAGAATATATAAGACATTATTTGGCCCACATGTTTAAGTGGGTATAAATGTCATTTGTTTACAGCACAAGACAGAAAAAAGGTAGAAAACGCCTGTTTTGTGTAGTATATGAATGCGTATCCTTGTCACAGGGACAATCAGCTACCAAAGAGGGATCTGGAACACAATAAACTATCTCCACTCTACCCTCTATTTTTGGTTATTAGTGTTGCTATAAGGGTAGTTATTAGTTCAGCTCTGATGGCAGTACTGAGCGGGAAGTGACTCACGTGCATGCGCAGCACACACACATATATATATAGGTATAAATCTACATGCTTCAATATCCTGATATCACAGCAGGGCACCTGGCCTTTCACTAAGGGCAGATCACTGCTTGGGGTACAGATGCAGAGAGCGCAGGGAAGGGCCCCGGCAGGTTCTCCCTGCTGTCTCGGCTTGGGTGGCTGTGCCACCGGCGCCAACACACCTTCCATCTCCGGGAGCATCCCAGAGCAAGAGCCGGGATGTCCCCGGGAGAGCTGGATTTTTAGCTCAGGGCCTCTGGAACAACCTGAATGATCCGCAGGACTTGTGCAGTCCGCACAACCCACAGACACGCTCCGTGGGCCCCAGCAAAGAGGGTGCAGTCCCTCTCCTACAAGCGGTGCACTGACCACAGCAACAACCTGCAGCTGCTCTTTTCCTGCCACTGGAGACACCGTGTGCCAGGGCAGTGCAATCCTTGGGGATGTGCTCACATGGCAAATATCAGCTCTGTGACAGACGGATTTACAGCGGGGTGCACTGCCCTGGGTGACTCAAACATTAGTTCTGATGGCAGATCGTGGATTTAGAAGGTTCCCAAGAGAAAGGCAACATCATCTGCCATTTTAAAAGCCCAGTAAATCATCTCAGCTGCATCTCTATAGGGAGCAAGGAAGACAAAAGGTACTTGTTAATCCCCTGGAACTATCACACTCTGCTGCAGAGGGGCCACAGCTTCCCTATTCCAGTCCTTGTCCCACTCCTGTCTCTTACTGACACCTATGGATTGCCTTGCTCAATCCTACCCTACTTTCAAATCTCCCTTTACCAGCCGTGGCTTCAGGAGCTGAGAATTTCATGATGGTTCAGAAATAAAACATGAAAAAAAAAAAAAAACCGTAAACTACCTGATCTGGATTTTCTAACAAATCTCTTTTCTCTGATTCTCACTGCCTCCTGGAGTCAGGGTCAAGTTTTGTTTTCTCCACTGGAGAGTACTGGACACGTTAGCAGAATTACACAGAAAATATTGGCAGCGATTCACCAAAATTTATCAGTTTACATATCCCACACTTTTGTCCTTATACAGCATCATGGTTTGAGGAGAAAAAATAGCTGGTGACAACGACATAAGAGAAGCTTATCTCTTGCCCTGACTTCAATATGCTGAATAACTGCACACTTAAAAAACAAACAAATTTTAAAAAGTCCATTAAAGGCCATCTGATTAGGATTTTAATGTCTTATTTTTTTTTCTTTTTTTTTTCACTGGCAAACAGGAAAGAGAAACTGAACCAGTATCTCAGATTCCCCCACGGGAAAAGGTGGAGGTAAGTGTCCTACATAGGAGAGAAATGAGTTGACTTGCTTAAAATTACAAAATGAACCAGCAACAGGTTTGGGAAAATAAACCAGGGAACAGAAAAGCTGACCCTCATCTTCCTGTTGTAGCAACAGACAGTTTATTTCAGAGAGAGCAGGTTTGAGATAAGAAATGAATTTCTGTAAGTTATTTAACCATTCGGGACATTCACTTTCACGTTAAAAGATGCAAACAGCTACTTTATTGATTGAATGAGATCTGTAATAAAAATATCAAAAGAGAGTATAAATGCTTTTTGTACACTCAAAGCATCTTCCCACAATGGGCACAAAATAAATACAAATATGTTTCTGCATTAACCTACGGAATATTAAAAGCAATCCAAGGCAAACTTTATACTGTCTTTCGCATAATGCAAGGAATATTTGAAATAAGTCAAACGGGACCTGCAAGAAAACAACTGGAACTGTTCCTTACCTGCCGAGAGATGGAGCTGCTCGCAGGATCCGGCACCGCAGAGAGAAGGTTGGCAGTGCTCTTTCTGTGAACACTATTCATACCAGGCATTTTAGTGATTTTACAGGCTTTGCTACTAGAACTAGAGTTTTTGCGTTTTTTTCCTTCTGATTTGTCGAAAGAAAGGGGTAGAGAAGACACTGCGTTATGTGCTCCCAGGGAGTGGTCCCCGGGGTGGTGCACGAGAGAAGATACAGACAAAGCAGAGGAGTCAATACTGCTGACCACCATGCTCATGTGTTTCACCGAGTCCGTGGAACCGCTCGACAGGGAAGTCCGTCCCGAGGGCTCCGATTTGGCACTGAGGGGGCTTGTTCCGTTGTTCGCGTTGTGCACGGACAGGCTGTTGTAGGAAGAGGCAGCCTGAAAGGAGTTCAACGTTGAATTGGGGTTCAGGACGCAGTTCTTTTTGTGGGACCCTGAAAACGCCGACGAGGAAGATGTCTGCAGAGATAACGAAGACGACGATGACGGCGGCGGCGGCGGCGGCTTTCTCTTTTTGTTACTCGCGGATTCGTCGCTACGAGACGACAGGTCTTTGACTTTTGAGGATTTGCTGGTTTTTGTTTTGGATGGCTTGTGGGAGGGCGACGGGATGACGGCCGGCACCGGCGACACGGCCGACGGCGCCTTGAAAGCAGAGTCCATGATGCTCAAGCTGGCGGCGACGTGCGGGAAGGCCGAGGTGTGCGACACGACGGCGCCGGCGTCCGAGGGCGCCGCGAAGGCCGCGCTCGGCAGCATGGCCGACGTCACGATGTAGGAGGAGGTGATTCGGGAAGCGATGGGCGTCGAGGGGATGTAGACGGCGCTGGCGTTGCTGAAGGGCTGCAGGACGGGCGCGGGGAAGGGCGCGGAGGCGGGCGCTGCCGGGGAGGGCATGGGGCTGTCTGCCGCGGGCGGGATTTTCCTGCACGGGGCCGGGGAGAGGGAAAAAGCAACACAACAAGCGGTTTCAATGGGTATTTTTCACTCTGACTAAAATACCTTAGCCATGCAGAGAGGAAACAACCTCCTGGAAGGAGCAAATTCTTTAAAAAGTCAAACCCAGGTCATTCTGAATCTTTACTATTCACAGCGCAAAACTGGTCGATAAGTTCTGTAGTCTGCAACAGCTCAAAATGTCTCACTGCTGATTTTTGTGCTTCTTAATGTGCAATTCAAATATTCTTGGGGATTTAATGTGAAAAGAACCAAACAAAAACACCCACCCATGTGTTTTGATATTGTAAGGATTTACTGAGGCTGGATCTTCAAGTGCATATTCCTAAAAATGTACTTGTAAGCACACTAACTCTATGGAGGTAGGGGAGATGTGGAGACTTCACAGAAGCTTTGGCTCCAGAGCCTTGTTGTCCCTACAAAATTCTGTAATGGCACCTGACTCCTGTGCTCTGCAGTTACCCACACTACTCCATCCTCCACTTCAGCACAAGGGTCCCACGTGGCTCTCAGGTGTATGAAGTTGCCAGTTAATCATTTTCTTAGACACTTAGTTTCCTTTTCTCACTCCTGTTTTACCAGACAATCCAAAACGCAACTAAAACGCCTGATGGCAGACCTAGAAACACCGTGTTTCACTACATTTCATTCATTCCATGTGCTCTGCTTCAAAGTGCACCTTGGGGAACAGCTTAAATATTAACCTAAACTTCAAAGTGAAGTTTAGGGGTCACAACTGTGTCAGTTCTGGGGTTTGTGAATCACTTGATCACTGAGATTAAAGAGGAATCAGGTAATTCTGTTCCCCCCTTTCCCAATGCACTATTCCCAGGCGCTCATCTTAGTTAGCCAAGAGCAGCTAGGGAGGTTGCCAGAGTACTGAACAATGTTTGATAAGCTCTGTAACTAGCTGCAAACTATTCAGAAAATAAAACATAGTATCACGTGTGAAATTAGTAGGATATTATCATTTACCTTTCAACTTAGCCACTAATAGTATGTCTATAGCCCAGTGTTAGCAATGAACCAGACTTCCATAACATCTCTTGCAAAACTAAGTGGTCTTTCCTCATCGTTTAGACTAAGATTTAATTCTCAGGTCTCTCACTGCAGTGCTAGAGATTTCAGAAAGAGCTGGAGTTGAAAAAACCATTCAGAACTGGATGCAGCTGGGGTAGGATGAGGCCGGTTCATTTCTTCTATCGCACTACGAATACAGATAAAAAGTTTTCATCTTTCTCTTTGGAGATACCAAATGAGGTTTATTTGTGGAAGGCAAAGCATGGAGTGGCAGACTCTGGTAAACAAAAGTTTCCAATGTAGGAAATACATATTCCCAGGGTAGTAGCAGTTATTATCAAGTTATCAGGTTAGTCAAACATGGAAGAAAATGAAAAATAATAATAAA
>JAVCKT010015947.1:0-23149 GCA_032273925.1 Rhynchotus rufescens
CTAACACAAAACTGATCAAGTGTTCAGATGTTACTGAATCCTCAAAATTCAGCTAGTAAATGATAAAACAGTTCTTAAACTCATCTTCTGGGCACAAGAGCCTTTTTAAACCCTACCTCAAGAGAAGTTCTGAGTGTTTAATTTACAACAGGCTTTCAGTGCCTTATGGATTTGTGGAAAAACTGCCTTGTTGCAGAGACTCCAAGGCCGAGTCAGTCAACATCAATCTTCACCAGTAAAAGGAACGAACTTAAGTATAACTGTAAAAGAGCATATTTACTACACGCATATGCAATGAAAAGCAGCTGTGGAGAGATTTATACATAGATAGCACAAAATAAATCTATTTGCTGCTTTGGTGTCAAAGCAGTGAGTAAGAGCAGCTTCCCAGGCCCAATCCTTACAATGAAAGTGAACTGTGCATTTTGGCTCATTCCTGGAAATTCGGAACATGCAGGTGTCAGGAACCCCTGGGAAACACTCCACTGGGAAACGCAGGTATATCTGTAAGCACAAACACCCATGCAGTGTGTACGCTACGTCTGTGTAGAGGATACAAATCCGCACACATGCACAGAACTGACATCTTTCTCCTTGAACACAGCCACGCTGGAACTTAAATTTCAGCCCTCTGATACTCTAAACACTCTGAAACCTGTCTGCATTTGTCTGACACCGAACTCGGAGCACGTGCCAAGCAGGGCTCCCGTCCCTGTCCCCATCCCCGTCCCGCGGCACCTCCACACGCCACCTCCACGTGCTGCTGCCGGGCAGGCCGGGAGCGGCTCCCGGGAAAGGAGCGGGACCCAGAGGGGCCAGCGGAGCAGGGGGAAGCTCTGGAGCGCAGGAGGCAGCTCCGGCCCCTGCCCTTCCCGCTGCCCCTCCAGCCTGGCCCAGCTCCCTGGAACACCTGGGCTCTCCGCAGCAGCGGCCCCCAGCCCCTCTCAGCCCACTCCCCACCTCGTGCAGAGAACCACGCAGGACAGAGGGCAGCCACACACAAGCGTCCACGTGTGAAACAAGGAGCAACCGTCCTTCGGTGGGGCATGCTGCACACGCCGTGCCTAGGGACTGTGGCAAGACCTACTGCAAGAGGAACTCGGCAAGGACCTGCTGCTTTCAAATGAGATTCAACTCAAACATGCATAGGGAGAGTAAAGTTATTTTATTAAATCATGCACATCACGTGTGTTAGTGCAAATAGTTTAATCTGTACTCCAGAAATTCTATTGTATTTTTTATATCTTTACAAAATAGATTTAAAACAATTATTTACTTTAAAAAATGTAATTCTGAAGTTAAGCATTTCAGAACAATATTTGCAATAACCTATATACAAGAGGTACTGGGTACCACTGGCATACGAGTGTTCTGTGGTTGGGTGGCTTCCTGCAACTCAAAGTGATGAAATTAATGAACTAAATGACAATATATATTTTCTACAAGTCACCTGTGGACTATTTTTTCCATAACTAATAATCCTCCCATTAGCAAATCCCACATAGCTTAAGGTAGAACCTTTAAAGGACAGACAACGATTCTCAAAACCTCAAGGTATATTTTATGCTAAACTTCTATTTAAATATTTAAACTATCTGTCGATTGCCATAAGACCATTTAAAGCCAATTGAATCTTTTAAGTTAATTCCCTATTTTGAAGTTTCCTTTAGTAGAGCCATTTTGCTTCACCTTTCTTCAGCATATTACTGAAGTCTTTAATAAACTTTTTTTGGACAGAACTGGTGAGCTGAACAAGATAACTACAGTCTACGCTTTAATTCAGCAATAACCACAGTGATTCCCACCAAAAGTCAGCAAGTAGCAATAATCATAGTACTTTGATAAGAAAAATCAACTTTATGATGGGGATCACTGTATTGGGCTCACAGCCATGTATAATGTTGATGAAAAATTTACCTACCAAATTAAAGCGTTGTTCACCTGACACATCCATGACTAGGCAGACAATCCCAATTTTGGAGCAGATTATGCAGTTCTGATTTTTTTTTGGCTAATTACAGATGCATTGTAGCAGATTTCATAATGAAGTTGCACCATTAAAAGCTTATCTAAAGAGCCTTTCCAGCTCAAGTCAGAAGGTATCAAATGCCTGAAAAAATAAACTGATACAGTGTGATATGTGAGAAAAGGATTCATACTTTTAAAGAACACATCTCTTTAAATATATGAAATTTAATAAATTACATTCAAACTAAAGTTAACGCCAGTTGAATCACTGCACTATGTCCATCAAATGACCGAGTATTTGCTCCCAGAAACCCCTTAGTTCACTCAGGAACACACACATGCTTACACTCGCACACGCGCACACTCAATACTCTAGGCTGGTCTTCACCATCAGTGTCTCTATCTCTTTAAGGCTGGACAGGAATTGTGTTTATTTCCAGAAATCATCAATAAAACAATCCTTGTCAAATAAAAATAGGCTTCCTTCAGAAGGCCTACGCGAAGTTACCTTAAGTCTTGTTCCCAACAGCTCAGTGACCAACAGCAATAAAAGGGTATCCTCGTTTTAGAGAAAGGACCAGCATACTGAAAGGCACTGAGCACACTGCAGCTGCTTGCAAAGTATCTGCAAAGTTATTCGATTTGGGTGTCCAGATCAGCAAAACTGTGTTTTTCCTTTGACAGCCGGCAATCAGATTCTACAGTAAGAGTCCACAAACCTAGCCATTATAAATAATCTGGTACCACGAAGCCTACTTTAGGCCACCATTATAGTATTTAGAATCCCAACACACTAATTTAAAACTTACGTGAGATTGTAAGCAAAAATATTGCTCACAGTATGATGAATCACAATTTTATTCCCTCTTTATAGACAGATACATTTTATACAGTTTAAAGCAAATGACCCTACTGCTGTTCTCACGCAGAGCTGTGCTGTATTAAGAGGTAAAAAGGAAGAGAATTAATCTGTTTTCCCTCAGTATATGAGTGCTGCCAGCTTCTAAAGGGAGGACGGTGTATGGATTCAACAACAGTTCTCATGGAGAAGCTCTGGTTAGGCCTGGGTACAGCACCACGGCTGTTACAGCAACCAAAGCTGCCATCACAGGCATCCAAGGCCATTGTTTCTGTGTGGAGAGAAAAAAGAAATCAATATCATATTTGCTCCAATTCACACCGATTAGTTTACCCCGTGGCTCCTGAGTACCTGTCCATAGGCATCACCAGAACGTTACCCCTGAGCCCTACTGCAGGCTAAACCTCGCTTAAGAGTTAAACCGTATTCCTTTAGCGGAAGCTATTCCGATGGAAAACTACGGAAAACTCTTCATGATCCAAGAGCAGCAGGAGAGGCTTTAGCAGCCCCGAATTTCCAGCTTCATTACTGCACACGCCTCAGGCACATCTACTAGTAACTACTTGAGGGCTTAGGATGTTTAAGACATCACTTGTGCCAAATAATTGCCAGACGTAGGTTTATGCAGTAACGTCACCCTTCAGTTCTTAGCGTTTGAACGTTTAAATCCAGGTCTACAAAGTCAGCTCTCAGCAGAGCCTAACCACATAGTCTTGAACACACTGGCATGACATTTTATGACAAGAGCAGCGATTTAAGAGAAGGACACACTGGGAGACGTTAGAGAGAATGCAAGCTGAGAGGGGAGAATACAAACCAACCACCTATTTTTCATCTTTTTTCCATCTTCTTCACAGCAATAGTGAGAAAAATAAAAAAAGTGTTTAAAGCCAGAGAGGAAATTCTTAGTCCATAATTAAGAACCAAAGCTTGTTGATCTCGATTATTATTATTTAGAGGCAAACTCTTCATTTTCCATAGTTAATTAAGCAATTAAATTTTCATTCCAGCCCTAGCATCGCAGCATCGTGCAAAATTTAGCCCATTTGCTACAGACAAACTGAGACCAAGTTAGAAGAGGCACATTCAGAACCAGTTAGGATGGAGTTAATTCGTTGTTAGAGAAATCAGACAGATGTTAAATGATTAGTCGCTTGTGCAGCTCATCAGTACCAACAGAATGGCAAATTAAATGAAGGGTTTGCTTCAGGTAAATAAATACCTGTGAGCATTTCACCATGCACTATTTTATACAGAAATGGCACAAACAGGTGAGAGGGACAAACATACAGACTGAACAGGAGTGCTTGTACCTTTCGCTACCACATTGGGCCGTAACACCAATACAGGAAAGCCAGGATTAGGCCGATGAATACGGCTGGGACGGGTTGTAATATGGAAGGCTAAAGAAGGGAAGGGATATTAAAAATCACTTTGTGCTATAAATCAATCACGTAAAGATGATTTAGAGAGGGGAAAATAAGTCAGAGTGAGTTTCGTTTTAATCGAAATGTATTAAAGACATCTAACACAATACAGCATGATCTCTACTCTGGTATGCACAGTTAGTACACTGTTCTAGTCAAATGGACAAGGATGTTTGGAACTAACGGGAAGGGAGCAGAAAATACCAAAAAAATCCTCTGTCACAAGATGGGATTTAGCACTTAAGAGCAACATGAAGCTTAAACTGATCTGCCTGCAACTTGTTTGTAATTTGCTTTTAGTTTTCTGTGCAAGTGATAGGAAATCCCATCTGGATTTCTCTGAAGGCAGTAAAACTCACACCAGGCAGTGAATTTTTCATCTTCTTCCTGCCATGCAATTTAGTCTTTTACCATTTTTTATCACTGGCCTCCAGGGAAAAAAAAAAAAAACCCTCTTATTCCTCAATGAACGAATCAATGTTCAACCAGGGCAGCAGGCAAATCCCGCAGCTCAGCATTCCCGTGGGCTAAGGTGACTGCACAACCAACACCAGATTCCTGGGAGTGGGGAATTGTGCCTGGCCCACGCAGGGCTATTGGCACGAGGGAGCACGAGAAGGGGGTCTCGGGGGCAGCTGAGCAGCCGGCAGCAGCGCGGGGTCGGGAGCGGGGTCGGGATTGGGATCGCCGCGCTCCGCAGGGATCGGGATCGCCCCGCTCCGCAGGGATCGGGATCGCCCCGCTCCGCGCGTCCCCAGGCACCTCCCGCTGCCTGGGAGCAACTTCTCTTTCTGCACGGACAGCCCCTCTCCTCCATCCAATGTGCTAAAGGCAAAAGGGAGCACACGCTTCTGAGGTGTCCTTTGGAAGCCCCCGCTTTGTCCCTATCTGAGCTGAGAGAGTTGTGCACACACACAGACACACAGAGGTTAAGTTCAAACCATGCTAGGTTGTGTTGTGGGTTTTTCGTTTTTTTTTTTTTTTTTTTTTTTTTGTGTTGAAGCCACTTTGATTTTGTTCAGCCAACTAAAAAAATAAGATTACATTTGAAAACTTCCTTAAGCATTATTTTGCAATTCACAAATCAAATCTCATTCAGTTATGAATTTGTAGGAGTCATTTAATCACTTTAATTGCAGAACCTCAAAGTATGGTTCAAAATACAGAACACTTAAAATCCTAATCTCTGCCATTCAATTCTTGATCTTATAATCATTCAAATTTATTTTAATCAAGGCATATATATCAAATGGACAAATCATGTGCAACCAAGTTGTTTTCATGCAATATTTTTGCCATTGGTGCTACAAATTATAGTGCCATCTTACCACAGAAAGCATGTTGGCAGAAACAATCACAGCAGTGCTCAAAAAGGTGCCAGAAGTCAATGAGGGCAGCTAACGTTCTCAAACCATTCACAGACAGATCCACCACACACAGCGTCAGCAAACGCCCGCTGACTACAAGCATGCAAGCACGAGTGGTGCACCGCACTGCTAGCAGCGTCAGGACACAACACAGCTTTCTCCAAAGTAAAACTTTACCCTTGCCAAAGGAAATGCCTAGAAATTTGTGAATATTCAAAAAGATAGTTCAAATGCAGGATGGAACCCTCTAGCGTTTAAAAATTCACAGGACGGTTGTGCAGACTTTTTGTTTATTCATATTCATGCCTGTGGCATCTTGGCAAGTGAAACAAGTTATAAATATTCACTGCTTTAAATGAAATTGCCTCCAAGCAATTAAAATTTCTCTCTCATGAATTTATCAATATATAACAAATCTCCTCCCAGCTGAGAAGCAATTAAGGTCTTCAAAAACATGTGTCCTATAAGGATAAGGATATCCTATAAGCATACAAAGATATGCAAACTCAGGTGAGCCCCAAAAGGATCAAATCCCAGAGTGGGGACAGACTTTCTATGGGACACTGTCCTCAGAGGTGATTATAGATTCCAGCACAGTTGAAGAGGGCAATAATGCTTGGAAAAAAGAAGTGACCTTGGAATTCAGCCCAGATATTTTTAAAATAATCCACAAATTAATCATATTTTACATTACTGAATACAGCTAACACTTGCTTTAACAGCAAGCTTGTCCTGTAATTCTTTGTGTGGTCGGACGCTCTTCAGCTCCTGATGCCCAGGCTCCCCAGCTGTTACAGCCACGCTCCTTCTCTCGAGGCAGACTTGGGCAATTGCTCTCTTCCTTAATGTGTTTGAATACTCACCTCACAGGCCTGCTAAGAGTCCCTGAGATCTTGCAAGCTTCACTTTCTTCATGTGCTCCAACTCCATTCGTAGCATTGCTTCCTGCTACTAGCCCCTCTTTGCACTGATCATCCTAACCTTGAGATTAATATTTTAACAGAGAATCTCACATTCACAATCACTTTTTCTGTGTGATCTATTATAGAGTATGTTTCTTGTTTCACTGTTTGTTTTATTTTTAATAAACTATCTTCCTGCTTTAGCAAGTCAGTGTTATCTGCGCTATTATTATTTCAGAAGAATCCTAGAAATAGTTCTAGGACAGGATTATCTTTCAGTTCCTGGAAAGTAGGAACATCTTTGAATTCTTTACTCTTCTTAGTTCTGCTAGGTTAGAGATGTACACTCAGTCATATGGCTATGGCAAAAATACTCATAGCAACCTCAGGCATCCTGCTGAGAGCTAACCTTAGAGGGAGGCTCTACTTAAAGCCAGAGAGACTCTGCTCTAAAATGTTATTACAGAGACCTACTGTCCTCCTTTTCTGCACTGTCTCCACTGTGGGAGTTGCTCTGTCTCCACAGGCCAGCAGGAGCAGTCAGGAAGACCTTTAAATCAGTCAGTCTCGGTCGCAAGATGTCCAAAAGGCTCGGGGATCCTCCTGGGTGTCTGCCAGCCTACTAACATCGGGAGCATTTCAGAAATCTCAGTCCTACCTGCAACCTCAACTCCAGTGAGGCAGTTCCCCACTTTAATTGCACCGGGTAAGTCCTAAGCCCCTGAGGGAGGATGACCATTAACAGGAAGGAGTAAGAGTCCAAAAGCAACGTTATGCTGCAACAGCCACCAACAAAATCATCTTGAAGGTTGCTAAGTTCATACAGATGCAGGTCTCTCAGGTTTTACTTACGCATTACTCAAATTAAAATGTTTTGCCTAGTTCTGGTCCACCAGGAATTAAGCCATACTTTAAGAGAACAGATAACTGGGGCCACACTGAAAACTGTTATACAGCTATAACTCTATTTTGTACACATAACTGTAACACTAATGACTTGCAAATTTGCAGCTGCAGTACTGGAGTGCAGTTTTGCTTATTATCCTGTGCACAGACCTTCTGAAAGTCTGTCCTTTACTACCCAACACACAGATGTTCTCAAATCTGAGGGAGAATTGCCAGCGTCATAACCAGACCTCCCCACGTACTTGGTGCAGACTTACGTTATTTCCTTTTTCTTGTAGCAGCTTCAGGTTCTCTTTACACTGTTTGAGCTCATCTGTGATTGACTGCTTTTCTTGTTCAGCCATCTCAAACTTCGCCTTCAGCTCTGAGAGCACAGTCTGTGTCCTTTCATACTAAAGGCAAAGAGAAAAGAGTCTGCAGACCCCCGGGAGAGCCAGGGCACGCTTGCACTTGCTTAGCCTCTATCCTCCTTGCCTGCCACGCGCCTAAAGCAGCTCAGCTCGCAGCAGCACCCTACTCTGCATGAATAAAGCAGGGAAGAAAAGTCTTCAGGAGGGCAAACAAGATAGCTTATCTCCAGGAAAAGGAAAAGAGGAAAAAACACAGCAAGAAGAGATTATTTACTCTAGAACCGTAAAGATTATCTTTAAAAAGAAACAAAGAGTTTGCCCTGTGCCTGTGAAGGGTTAGGGTTACTTGTGTGCTCTTTTGGATAAGAAAGACTAGTTATAGTATTTTAGCAAGACAGAAAGAATAAATTTAGGTTTCGAGACTTAACGCTTTTCCCTTCCCCCGGAGGGGAAATACAGGTAACTTGTGACTATCGGGAAGCAGTTAACAATAAAACAACACTGCACCATGCTTCAGAAACACCAAAGGTCACCATGATTAACGAAAATTCACAACTAGACAGAACTCCACAAACAATTTTAACCTAGAAACACAGAGAAACAATAATTATTTTTTCCATTAGGTTTCAGACACTTGGTATGGCCACAGCCCCAGAACTCTGCCACTTCAGACACATGCAGCACAGGCCATCACAGTACGGCACTAAGAACATGCAGGGCAATGGGTCAGAACGAGCTCACCAGTTTTTCTCTTGTTAAATAAACCTACTTTTTACAATATTTGGAAAGCCATCTATTGCATATTTCCCCTAAAAACTTTGTTTGGCAAAGAGCTTCTTTGCAATACACTCAACGTCAACAAATCATGAAATTGCAAAGATTAAATTTCTTTTTACCTGGGACATTTCAAAACCAAACAATATTTTGAGCAGATTGTCATTTATATATGCCTTGAAAAAAACCCTCACTGCATAGCAAACAATTTCCATGCTGTACCAGGCACAGTACAGCAACATGACTCTTACCAGTAATAAGGATGGATGATGGTGTATTAAATTGTAATCCGAAGAGTTCACAATTAAGACATCATCTATGCTAACCTCAGAATGCAGAGGGCTAATGCATGGCAAATCAACTCTAGGAATGATTCCCAAAACAAGGAAATGCAAAGCCTAAATCCACCTCTCACACCAAACAATTCTCCGTTATTAAATAGGAAGGAATTATAGAAAGAACTGTAAAGACAAGACAAGGTAACAAGGTGTCTTTTATATTTAGACAGTGGTCTTATGTCTAGGCAGTAGCCTAAATAGCTACAGCAACCAAACAGGTGCAAAAATAACATTCTATGAAGCAAATCAAACCTCTCCCTACAAAGAAACCTAAACATATAAGAGTAAGAAAGGCATAAAATTACTATTTCTTAAAATTACTATGCTGGAATCCTAGAGGGAGTGGAGCACAAACAGCCCTGGTCAACGTGTCTCCTGTTTCTGCATTATGGACAGCTTCTCCCTCTTCAGAATACTTGCCTTCAGTATTTCTCCACACATCCCAGTTTTCCAGTAGCCCCCATGACAAGGATTAGCAGGGGCAGAACTAACAACCTTTAGTTCTGGCACTAACCGCCAACTTAACAGAACAGGCATTTTCAGTTATGTATACATATGTTAAGAAGATTGGGATTTTCAAATTATGGAAATGGTAGAGAATGTGACAGAGATGAATCTATGACAAAGCAAGGAAGAGGGCTGTAGAAGACAGGAAATAATAGCAGTGACTGAGGCAAACTTCTCTAGAAATGCTCATGAGCGAAAGGAACTGCAGAGACCATGAACTTCCAATGGGATCTCTGGAGGCCACGCGGATGAGGCATGGGCTCAACATGCTGCCTTTGTCCTGGGCACCAGGATCCTCCTCAGAAGCTCAGGGACCCAGTAAAGCAAGAGGAGACTCGCCTCTGCAAGGGACCTGTACCCTGAAGTCAAATAAAATAGCTTAAATCTAACGAGGAAGACCATACTGACTGAAAAGAACTAGTTGTGATTCATAACGGCATACCACCCTATTCATCAATACTAGTTTACATGCCATGTGATTAACGTTTAAGTTGCCCAAGCAGCTCAAATGTAAGTGGGTGAAAGCAAACTCAGTTTCCACACGTAGGCAACATATTTTATTTAGGTCTTCCCTTTTAGATTTAACCACTCAATCTACACACTGCTTGCTAACATTTTGCAATCAAAGAATCAAAAAGTTTTAAAGACTTAGTATTTTCGTCCTTATTTCAATGTAACATACTTAAAGGTTAAAGTCACTAGCAGAGCATCCCCTTAAAATAGAAATCAGCGTTACCTCTTTCTGAACATCCTTTGCTTGGTTTTCAGCTTCACTGAGTTGGCTTTTTAGACTCGCTGCATCCCGCTGATGTTTTTCTCTCAAAGATCCCATCTGATTTTCAAGTTCTTTTCGTGACATTTCAAGAACATTTATATCGCTAGTTAGCGCTAAACTCTGTTCCTGAGAGCTGCAAAACAACCATTTGAATCTTAACTTTTTGTTTCCTCAGGTTAAATTCAAACAAGCAAAACATTTTGAAGTAGTTTTTCTCCTCAAACCTTCATACATTATTTTTATTTAGCAAGGAGCATCAGTTTCGAGCAACCAAACATCGTCTCCGAAAACAAAGTGCTGACACAAAAGCCTAGCTATAGATTTCAATTTCTAAAAACAGGTAGACATTGTCTTATATTTAATATCATTACAATGGATAATATACTTCAGTATATTCAATATACCCAGTAAACTACAAACTTCAGTGTAATAACAAAGTAGTTTTAATTTGGGTCTCTGCAAGACTACATAAGGGGAATATCTTGTGCATCTCCATTATATAAACTCTGCATTTACTTACGCATCCTTCCATATGAAAAACAATACAAGTGAAAGAAAACAGATAATACTTATATACACAGACTTGCTTTTATTTCTGAAAAATCTGGCAGTGAGCTTCTGGGTGGTGCTCACTATCAAAAAGAAAACTTGAAACAAAATATAAGGAATCAGAGGAATCAGAATAGGGGCATGATGGAACAACAAGATACACACAGAAAGGCTTGATTCTAGAAAAATAACTCACTACCCTAGACCTGTTTCATTGTGGGAAACCTTTCATTTGTTCTATCAATGCCAATCTCGCAGAGGAAGCCAGAAGGAAAAAATTATGTATGTGTGAGAACACATACATTTGTATATGTATACAAAGACACAGACACATACACAGAAATGAGAATGCTGGCAAAATTCAGATCTAGAATAAAACCGCTTCATTTCTAGTGAAACTATTTCTAATCAAGTGATTTTGACCAAATGAAACAAAAATTTGTTTTGACCAAAACTATGATATCCATGAAATTTCAATATGCTCACTCCAGATCTCACCAGACTTCTAACGCCTTCAGCACAGGAGAGTGAGGGGGTGGGAGTGGGAAGAAACTCTCAAGCTGCTACGATAAATTATCTTCATAAATCCATTCTGCACGTACCTTGAAAGCTCCTTCTCTTGTCGCTGAAGTTCAGATGTGAGCAAAGTATTTTCCTTCTTGAGAGCAGCGCACTCCGCTTCCAGAGCGCTCCATTCCTCCTTCAACTTTTCAAGTTCACCTGCAGTAAATACATTTGAATTAAGTACCATAAAGTGTCAGGAATACTTCAAGTGTCGCCAGGAAAAAAAAATATATGAAAAGCTAACACCAGTCAAATATACTTAAATATAACTACATCTCATGCATTGTGTCATAAGCAGCCACACAGCACGTATCAAATTGTGTTTTACCGTTCTGAATGGTTTGTGAGCCACTAAACAAGCTAGTGTTTTCTTAGGAAAGGAGCTTCTGCTAACACACAAAGCAGACTATTTGCAGGTCTATCTTAGCATATTTAGGACAGTGTCAGAAAAGCATATTTGAGGAAATTCTTGTCCCAGCAGACCTGAACGTAACAATCAGAATCAGTAGATCTGCTGAAACAAATAGAATATTTAAAGCAGGCTGTTAAAACCAGACCTTTGAAATATATCAGTCAGTAGTAAAATTGATTCTAAAAAGTTACATATGTCTTCATGAAGATGAACTGTCTGGGAATTCTAAGCACATTTTATATATGCCAGCTTCTCCAGGCATCCACAAAGCCTCAGTGTGAGCTTTTGAACTCTATTACCCTATAGATATACCACCTTGATAGCCAAAAGAGGATTAAAGAAAAAACAGAAACAAGCATTTGTGAGTAAAGTGAAGTCCAAATGAATGAGCCCAAAAATCTATACCTGCTCAGCACAAAATGTTTACAGAACAAAGCTCTAATCCTAAAGTTACTTTAACACCAATTCTGAGAAGGCAGACAGCTACTGAACACACTAAGCCACAAAAGTTACTCGTCTCAAACACAGCTTTTTAGTAAAAGCCAAAAAGCCAGAAGCTATTGTTTTACAAGATTAAATGATTCTGCCAAGTCCATTTGGAAACTTGCAGCAGCATCATTCCCTGCAAGTTTCCCACCTTTTTCAAACTGGCATTATACTTGGCCTACTTTTGATATCACAAGGTAACTGAGTAATCAAAGCACAGCTGAAAATTTCCATTCAAAAAACGCACAGAAAAGCTTGCATAATGGTAAAACACAAGTGCGTGACATTCAGACGGCCAAGGGCGTCCCCAGGAGCGCCGTGCCGGGCCGTCCCCGTACCTCTCAAGCGAGCGGCCTCCTCCTCGTGCTGCTGCTCGCACTGCTGGCAGCGCAGCTGGAAGCCGGCGCGCAGGCTGGCGAGCTCCTGCTCGTAGCGCGCCGCGTCCTGCCGCCAGCGCTCCAGCTCCGCGCGCACCTTCCGCAGCTCCTCCTGCAAGGCCCACATGTCGCTGTCGCGCTCCGAAGCCGTCTCTTCCGCCGCGCGCTGAAGAAGCACGATCTCGTTCTGAGCGTCCATTAGCTGATTTCGAGTACTGGAAATCTCATTTTCCTTCTCCTCGCGGAGATTCTCAATATCTTCTTGTAGCCTTCGCAGCTGAGCTGAAAATAAACATGAAAGGTGGTTTTTGACTCCTTTTCTCAACTTACTGGTATTTAATGGCACTAAGGAAACCTAATATACTGATCTTTTCAAGTGTTCCGCCCTTAAGAAGGCAGAAAAAATATGTAGGGTAATGCATTACACAGCATAATATCACAGAGAATGAAAAATAAACAGAATTTGGGTTGAACAAAGCCCCTCTTTTTCCCCACCTCTTCTTCTTTTGAGAGAGAGGGCTGTGCTATGTGCTGTGTGCTGTGTGCTATGTGCTATGTGACCCTGCAGTTTCCGCAAGCAAAGCAAGGTTTGGCGAGCCGGGCGGTTGCAGGGGCAGAGAGGCGGCAGCAGGGCCGGGAAGCAGCCTGGGGCTGGCCAGGGCCGCCCATCCCGCTGTCCCAGGTAATCCATGACATTTATCAACGTTCAGAGCACAGCGGCCTGTTTCCATTCTCTAAACATGCGGAAAAGGACATGTTCGAAACAAACTTTGCAAGTTGTTCCCATTCACATCTGCTTCACTATTAAATACACATTTGCTCCGAGATAAACTGTTTTTCACAAGCAACACAGACCTTTGCCAACCTTTGCCTCTGCAAACAAATACTGCCTGGGACAGAAAGCATAAGACTAACGAGAAGTAAAGGTAGAGCTCAAGTGACAACTGAGAGAAGCAAACTATTTCATTTGCCTTCCTCTTCCCATTTGCCTTTCTTCTTTTAAAAAGAAGATAGATCATTCACAGTGCATTGTATTTCACTGCTTTTCAACATGGAAAAACAATTACTAAATTAACACAGACTTACTCTGAGAAAAAAAAACTTGAGAAGCTCATTCTGAACATCACATAAGTGATGTGGGATCTCTCACATAAGTTACCCTAGAGGGTGACAGCTACACGTTTGAAGTTGCACGGCTTCTTCCCTAAGGAAGCGGCACGCAAAGGCCATGGACGGCACTAGCAGCCAGCAGATTTCTGCCATTTATTTTTGGTCTCTCAACCCATTAGTAAAGACAAAGATGTGAGCTGTGCTCTCAACTGATTCAGGTTAAGAACAGCTCCAGAGACATCCACTTTCATGACAGCTATTCAGGATACTTGACGCTCTCCAGCAGTGCCATGTATCGTCAGGTGCAATACAGAAACTCTCCAAGTTGCTGGTGAAAATATGAGACAGAAAAAGGCAACTTTTTCTTAAAAGAGGCTCCCACAGCACATTCAGCTCACTAGATGAACTAAGGAACCTATGAAATAACATGGCTTTAAACTCTGGAGGAGAAATAAGGCAAGGAAAATAGGCAATAGTAATATAATTATGCTATTGCCCTTGCAAAACATTCTTTTTTAAATGAAAGCTACTATAAATCCTAAAGGATTTTTTTTTTTTTTTAGGATGTCCATGTTCCATAACCCATTTGTTCCACAATAAAGACATTTAGAGGGATACTTAAATGGTGGTAAGCTTCATGTTGCTCACATACATTTCATTGGCTTGGAAACGCTTTCTACAGAATTACGCTACCAAAACAGCAAAATAAGGTAGTAGCTGAAAACAACCTGAAGAATACAGCAGATTATTAGCAATTACTTTTTTTTCCCATCTATTATTACATTAGAAGTTTTGAACTTACCAAACCATTTTGGTAGAAAATAACCAGTTTCTAGAACACCAAGAATTTGCTAACACTGCAAAAGTGCTTACTAAAAAAACTAAGGTGCAACTTTTTTTTTTTTTTTTTTTTTTTCTTTCTCCTCTCTTTATCAAGCCACACGAAGCTCCTGCTATTCAGTAATGATGTTATTTTGAGAATAATCCCATTTTCTTCCTTTTGCATTGATGATGAACAATGCTCCCTTTAAACCCTCAGGCACCAAGATAAGCATAACACGATTGAACATCCAAAAAAAATATACACACATCTCTCAATTTTGGTGGATTTGTAGGAATAACTCACACAGAAAAAATACTACCAAAAATATTGGAATGGTTCCTGAAGTACTGGATATTATTTCAAAGAGCAATCCGAAAGAAAACTTCCATTACATCTCTTACTAAATAAGCCATTACCTCATCTAAACTGAACGCTTGACTTTTAAGGAGTAATGACTAGTTACTTGAGCTACAAGAATTTCCTCATCCATCTAAAGGGAGCTCCACACGTAGAGACAAGCTCTCAGTTGTTTTGGGGGCATTCTCCTCGCTTCCCTATGTCAAACGCGTAAGCCATGTAAGTACTGGCTGGCAGAAGTGTTGATTCCGTGGAAACAGCCCAAGAAATGTTCCTGCATGAAGGTGCAAGTTTTTGCCTTCTCTTCTCCCTCTCCTCACTAAGCTCCTGGAGGCTGCCAAGAGAAAACGCCGGCATTAAGACAGCTTTTCCCACTGTGAGATACATCTCACCCTGCAAGCTTGGGAAGGAGCAAGCAATAAACCTCAGAGTGTTTGAGACTGCACGGAAACGAGGGGAGAGGAGGAGGGGAACCCTTCCCCTCACGTGGGAAGGGCTCAGGTGACCACGTAGTACAGGACCGACAGGAGCCTTCGTATAGGGTGGCTCTGTTTCGATGTACATTTCTCCCCTCTGTATAGATGTAACCACCAAATATCCCGATATGTATCCTGATGTGTAACTCTGCTGCAAAATCGGTTCTTTGGCGTTTTCTGCACACTGGGAGCACAAAATTAAACAATTCCTCTGGTTTTGAACAGGAAGGTTACACTAGCACCCTTTTCTTACAGGAAACAGCAAGCATCCCTTGCTGACACTCATAAATAGTTATAGCACAGGCTTCTCAAGTGTAACTGGCATGTGACTACGAGCACAGACCGCAAACCAGCACCTATACAACAACTTGCTCAGGCTACTTTGGCTCCATTTCCTCAGAAAATGAGGCTTATGAGCTTATGTTTTCACTCCATCTGGCTGCCTGCTCGCGGTTCCGATAGAACCCGTAGTGACTTCATGTACCTGCAGGGACTGCAAAGCTGGCAAGCCGCTGCCGCACTCACGTGCACAGGCTGACAGGCGGGCAGGTCACTGCAAGAGCAGGACCCGCGCCCGCTGCCACAGCCACCAGACCAGACAGAGAACTAAAAGCCAGCACGGGGATTTTAAACATTGGGGCATCACGAAAAGCTGCAGCAACAACAAAGATGCATCTGCCTCTCCAGAGCCTCCTACAACAAGTCCATTGGAAACCAAGCCGTCAGTTTGACTGCTCCTCAAAAAGTCTTGTCAACGTGCCATTTCCAAGCTAGCAAAGCGCTAACTTCTAGCTTGTGATACAGAAGATGTGTAAATCACACGGTTCCATCCTGACAAGAGTTATTTTGGGCTGCAAGGAGCGTGACTGATCACAGGGGTTGTGCAGAGCCTGTCGGTTCTTCAGGAAATTCTATTGCAAACTCTGAGCTCGAATGTGCATCTGGAGCGCTTAAAAATCATTTAGGAGGATTTTATCTGTAAAACAAAAAGCTAGGATACCACCAAAAAGACTGAATATTCCAAATGTTCATTAAGGAGATACAATAGTCACAGCAGGAATCTCTGGATTGTTAAAGCTGATGAAAGGCTGAGGAGAGAAAGGAGAAAAGGACTATGCTATGGATTACATGGTATCGTTTGCATTTTTTAATGTATGATTAGAGACAGAGGAAGCGTTTCATGATACATTCTGAAATCTGAAAAAAACATATTTAAAACATATGCAATTAACATCCTCTTTCATTAGTGCTTATGATGCCCATAACTGGTAAAAGCTGTTTTCCTAAGACCTAAAAACGGAGTAGGAAAAAAAAGTGTTTCATACCTTGCAGAACATTTATTTGCTTGTTGGACTCTTCAACTTGCATTCGATATGCTTTTCTCTCTTCTTCTAATAGTGCTAAAAATGAAAATGTGTCCGAAGATTTTGTTAGCAAAAAGTATTTCAGCTTTGTGGTAAATCACAGTCACAAATTCCCCATAACTGAGGAGATTAAAACAGACAGTTTACTCCAGTAAGTTATCAAAGTCAGTAATTATGTAAGTAGTTTAAGAAAAAGTTAATATTCAAAACATTTTTCCATTATTCTGGTAGTATTACAATTAATTTGGCATTAATACAATCAGTTGCCTGATGCAAAAACTCAGTGTGCGGAATGCAATTTGGAGCCGGTCGGGAAAGAATAAAAGCTGTAAAGCTTTTCCAGGAGAACGTTGAACAAGAGGTGATTAAACCAGGCTATGCAATTGCTGTTAAAGACAACCCGCAAACAGCTTTGCAGCCATTCAAACAGCTAGACGGTCTAGCTGCAAGATGGTAGGATGATGGGGAAAAAACCCAAATGGCCACTTAAGCACACTGTGATTAATTAATGCCTGCCAATGACTATATTTTTGATGATGAAATATTAACTACACAGATAAACCTGATACATTACAAAAGGCAGGTTGGCTGATACTGACTCACAGAGTCACAGCTTGATCTAACTCTATCTGTAGTTTACACAAAAAAACAGAAAAAATTCTGGCACATTCTGTGCAAGACATCTTGTTTCATAAGTTGTACTTGTGCAAGAGACACTGTGAAAACAAAGTTATTTCTAGCATAAGCAGCATAACTAGACCCTCCTAGGATTGCCTAGTAAAGACAGTTTTATTGGATACCCTAACAAATTCAAATTGATCTGGATCTCACCTTGAAGTTCAAAGCATTTTTGTTTACTTGTTTTAGCTAGCTCTTGGGCTTCAACCAGCTCCTTGTGCAGCTGCTGAATTTCTTGCTTAGCCTCAGTTTCTGATTGTGCACCCTGCAATTCATCTGATAAAAGAATATATTCTTTAAAGCATGAATTTGTACAACAGTTTTATTTGCACTGCCATGTGAAGATTGCTCCCTTTCTATTCTATTTCTATTCTATATCCCAGAGTTAGTTAAATTAACCACAAAATTTTGTTAGGTAAATATTAGCAAGATATTAATATACCTTTAAAAGACAGAAAGCAAATGCAACATTTAAACCATTTTTTACACTTACCATGCAGTAAAATACAGAAAGAACAAAAGAGTGTGTTTAAAAATATAGGCTGGTATCCATGTAAATGAAGTGCACGACCTTAATGCTGGCTGGCGGATACAGCCTGTGCAGCGGGAAGGGAGCTACCCCAAGCCCCTCTTGGGGCACACGCTGCTGCCCCGCGGCCTTCAGCCTCCTCCTCCTCCTCCTCCTCCCGTGCCGCCCGGCACACGCAGGTCGGTGCGGAGCCGCGCGCGGGGCCGCGCTGCCGGCGGGGAGCGGGCAAAGCGGCGCCTACGCACGGGCGCCTGCCCGCGGCCCCGCCAGGCCTGCCCTCCACCTCCTGCCCTTGCACTGCTGACACTCACGTTACACTTGCCGTCATGGATAAAGCAAGTTTTAAGATGGTTTTTCTTGGTTATTGACCAGCTCGTGCTAAAGTACAGTATCTAAGAGGTTATGGCTCTCCTGTTCTCACAGTGGTGAAGTGGTGGGATCAAGGAGGGGACTCGTGCACGTACGCACGTGGTTTGGGCTCTTCTGGAAAAAACTGGGAACAACAACGGACAAAGAGCACTAAGTATTCCATCCAAGTACTTTCTTTCATGGGTTATTAAGAGTTCCAGATCCAAGCTTCTCTTTATCAAGACGTTTTGTTCTTAGCTCTTCATGGATAAAGTTGCTTTAGGCAATTAAACTTTCAATCCTTAATGAGACTGTTCAGAAGAAATGGATGAGGAAGCTGACAAATTACGTTCCAATCATGCAGATAAAGCAGCAGTGTCCCAAATCAACAATAAGAATATAGTGTCTAAACAAGAAGAATCCCAAATGACCCTTGGGAGGACAGTAGTTTCCAACCACTGAAGGAACCCATCACGAAAGGTAATGCTGCTTCAAAGGGGATGAAAAGCTCAGGTTATGGGACAGCCTAACAGACTGAGGGAAGGCCCTGCCTGCGTCAAGGTAGAAACTCTTTCCTACTCAAACGCAATACAGCAATTCCCATATGCTTGGTTTACTTGCAAAAATAAGGTCAAGAAAAGCATGAGTAGCATTGAAAAAAAAAAACAGTTTTTTAATAATCACACAAACAGAAAATCCATCTAATGGTGTATTTGATAGTGCAAAGGGAACATCATTCTTGCACCAACTCTAAATTAAAAGAATTTTCCTTAGTGAATAGGATTGTTCTATTCGTAAATAAAAGGCCTACTACTAATTATTGGGCTTAGAATTAGTTCCCTCCAGAAGCAAATTCACATGTCATTAGTCATGCAAACTGGCTTGAGAAGCAATACAGAGAGCTGCAATTAAAGTCTTTGAGCCATTTCCAGACATATTCTACATTGGACTAACTGTTCCCAGAGAAGTCTAAGGAGTTTTATCATTAATTGCAACTACGTGGTAGGGAAGGTCAAATACACAACAGTCCCAAATCCTTCATTCATTTATCATATCAAAGATATCCTCAATTAAGACTTTTTTTTTAATCCCTTGAAAACACTAACCTTTCCTTCCTTTTATTTTTTTAATGTAATTTTTTAAAAAATTGCTATTGAGGACAGCAATTTCTGTTCCAATCACTCCCAAAGCCTTCTCGGAGGTTATTCTCCTCCAGTTCAGTTCAAGACAAGAAGTTTAACTGGTGGTGTGGTTTTAGGCAAGTTCTATAGTATTTATTCCTTATCTGTACGTTCTTCACTCAGTGGTTTTCAGCTTGAGAGGTCCTTGACTACTTTTAATGTGTCTGCAAACGATAATTAAGGAATCAAGTCCAGTATCGGCAGCCTTCACATCAGAGAATTCACTTCCACTTGTGTTTTTCTTTTGTTTTGTTTTTAAGGAATCCATGAAGACAGAAAAATCTAGAAAGGTTGATTATTACTAAATTACATGGCTCTATTGTAGTGCTTGCTACTACAAAGTACATCCTTATTGAAAAACAAACCAAAAAACCCTTTGAAGTTTGGGTTAGAGGAGAACCATCTCCTCAGGTGAAGCCTACACAGTGGTCAGTGATGGGAGAATCCCTCCCCTCCACCGCTAAGGATGCCCTCGGGTGCAAGCTGAAGCCGACTGTGAACAGTGCTGCAACTGGCCCGTAAATTCCCTGAACAACCTTGGGGAGCACAGGAAACTAGCTTGAAGCAGGCAAGCTTCTATCCTAGCACTCAGCAGTATGCTTTTATATTACCCAAATGAATCACTAATGAGATTAAACTTGCATGTTACTGTGATTTAAAACATTGGAATTTCAGCACTATTCGCTCAAAGGCGTATATATATTCAACAGGAATACAGGTAGACAGAAAGATATATACAAAGATTATACATTTAAGCGGAAATATATGTTTACCTTTCAGAAGAGCTACTTTAGCAATTGGTTCATTTAGTTCTTGGTCATCCATTTGGGCATCTGAAAGAAGAAAACTTTTCAGAGGGTAGACTGCACACATTTTCATACACACATTGAGTAAAGAGAATCCTTGACAGCTTCCTCACTTTAAAAAGTTATCACAAAATTGCAAAATACACAGCCTAATATTGTTTTAAGTTTGCATTTGGCTCCACATAATAGAAGCATTCTCTCTTCTGACAAGAGAGTTCATGATTAAGTTATTTAATTCAAGTTAATTCAATATTACGGAAGCCTCAATTAAACGCTTACCTGTAGTGTCGTCACTGCTTTTTTCCTTGCTTGGACTAAGGGTGTCTGATAAATCTGACTCCTTCACTTTCGCCTGATTCTCTGCAAGAGACAAGGAGAACCAAATGAAATGAATTCCTTATTCATAATTTCCGCTATCTGCTGCTTAACGTTAACAGGAAAAAAAAAGGCAAACAAAACTGTGATACCTAAAACCTGGTGTTTGCTTCTTGCTTTACAGTTCTGCACCCAACTGGATTCAGTTTGACGAAAATCATTAATCTGGCCGTGCAACTACCACGGGATGCGACTGCCTAACACACAGCTTGAACTTTTGTTCAGAGCTGTACTCCTGCCAGCTGGAACTCAGTGTAAAAGTCTATTGTTTTATTCAGTCATTCAGGGAACAAACGGGAGAAATCTAGAACAACGCAGGGATTGTGGAAAGTCAGAAAGAAGCTGCTGCAAGCAAAAAAACAATGATTTAGAATTTCAGACAAATAAAATAATAGCGACACCTCTTGTATGTGCTGCAATATACTCCTAATGGAGAGCAGGTAACTTCAAAATGGAAGGGGGCTTCGTTAGTCTAATTGCTCTTTTCCCACACACGGGTCTGCAGCGACGAGCACGCCGCCCGCGCGGGGCCGGTTCCGAGGACGCGGCTTTCCCGGCGGCCGTGCCCGGCCCCCAGTTAGCAGGATGTGCTGCCGACCCCCAGGTAGCGGGATGTGCTGCCGACCCCCAGGTAGCGGGATGTGCTGCCGACCCCCAGGTAGCGGGATGTGGGGATGCCTCGGGGCCAGGCAGCGGCACCGCTGCAACGCACCCCCCCCTACCCGCACCCCCCTACACGCACCCAGCACAGACTTTATCTGGCTACACGTGCAGAACAGGACGAGCACAAATAGCTTCTCCACACAGAGATACTGCAGATGCAAAAAAGGAACACGCGACAGGATTAGTATAGGAAATCATGCAGTCAAGCAAGTAGTACTGAGCAAGCTTGTTATTTTTACGAGGAATGAGAGAACAAGCCCAGCTAAGCCTCTCTGCAATGAAAGAAGTTGGAGCTGAAAACAACCCGTGCACATACCCTGGGAAATCAGTGAGAACACAGCAGGTTAATAGAAAAAATACCAGAAACACTGTTTTCGTTATCTAGCATGAAAAGGAAAAGTTTGGTATTCCTTTGCACCAGAATAACATCCACTTGTACAAGACACAGAAGGCAGCAAGTACGAAGGAGCTGATCGAAAGGCAGATTCTGTTCCCATCTTAAATGGGACTGTAATTACTAGAGGGAGGGAGGGAAGGAGAGCGCACGCACACACAGACACACCACCCATTTAAAGCACATTAGGGGCTCAGGCCTGGCAGCAATTCCAAACACATGTCATTCAACTGACTGCAAATGTCATGACTGGAATAACAGTTAGAAATTTCATGTTTTGCTATTCTTTACTGAAAGAAGCAGAGTGCTCCCCTCTTTTAGGGATAAAATTCTTAACTAATATCTAAAAATTTTATGATACAAAGCATTATTCACATGTAATAGAATGCAGCCCACACAACTGCCATTAAAGCTGTCCTGCTCATCATGTAAATCTCTGCCACGCAAAGCCCAGAGGAAGGTATATCCCATAGCCTCACCCATGCAGGCTGCACCAGGGCAGCGCAGAGGCGCCCAGACGGGACGAGCGGTATCAGCGTCCAGCCAACCTGACCTTATCTGGTCACAGAGGGAAGCAGTTTTCTTGCTCGTGCACAAGGGGAGGAACAGGGCAGGCTGCACAGGCTGAATTAACCCCTTGCCTTCCCGCCCCCAGCCTGGGTACCCCGGCTCTTCTCCTCCCCCTGGAGCAAGGAACAACATTGGGATGGGAAAGGGAAGGGGCTGTGAAACCTGCTTCCCAAGGGGGCTCCGGGCTGAGCTTTCTGCTGCACCCTCACAAGCACAACTCTTCCTGCAATATATGATTTCACAGCAGTTGTCCCTATTCCCCATAATAAAACTGAGCTGAATAAATATAGCCCAGAGGATGAAGCATATTGAAATGTGTTGACATCATCCTTACTGGATGAGTTAGAGTGCGTTCGCGAGTGCTAAAAGCAGCTGGGCGCCCTGCACGGGACGGGCAGGCAAGCGTTAAGCTGCACTTACTGTATGCATTCTTTGGCCAAATATGGCACGTGGCGTCTATAGCTTATTCACAAACACATTAAAGGTGCAATTTCACATATAAATTATGGGAAAAATAAAATTCTCTAAAGTACCATAAAAACAAGCTAACATTTATTCAATACAACAGCACTATGCAGGAGGACAGAAGTTAAAGAAATAAGTTAATATGTCAAAATATTAATGAAAAACTATAGACGCAGAGTCAGCTTCTAAGTCCAAACAAGCTTACAATCTTTTTATATCAGATCCTCGTATGTCACATTTCATACAGGAAATAAGAGGCTTTTATTTTCCCCACTTGCAAAATTCAGTTTTAGGACTTCAACAGTGATTTTCAAAATTGTTAAGGTGTTAAGTTAAAAAAAAGTCAAATTAAAATCTACTTTCATTCACCACTGAAGTGAGACCAAAAATTATATCTTATTTTCTCTTACAAAAAAAAAAAAAAAAAAAAAAAAAAAAACCTGTATGAA
>JAVCKT010015952.1:0-13158 GCA_032273925.1 Rhynchotus rufescens
ACCCAGCAGCAGCAAAAAAAAATCTGAAATATATTCATCTGGGAGTAAATTCTGTAAATACTTGAAGAGAATTTTCTTATGCTACCTTCTTGAGAAGGTTTAGATAGTATATTAGAAAACACAGACTTAATTATATATTTGAAATGTATAAAATAAATATACATATAGCTTAAGCACAAGATTTAGTATTGGTATTAGGTATGGATATTTTCTGCAGTTGTCCCTGTTTCTCTGAGGAAATTGTTTTCTACAAAAATCTGACACAATCTGTGTTAGATAAGCTTTTTATTTCAGCCTGTGAAATTACCTGGTATGCTCTTAAATGAATTCTTTTCATATATGCCCTAAATTGGAAGTATCGGAGACTCATTAAAAAAAAAAAAAAAAAAAAAGCGAGAGAAAAAGGAAGAGATAGGCCCTTTCAGTGTGCCTGTGGGAAAAGCTTTTGTCTCTGTGAAAATTATTACTTCTTAAAATGAGTATCAGGGACAATGCAAACATAATGAATTTGGTTTTAAGCAGTAAGCATAAGGTTAATGCACTTTCCCATTCCTTTGTCAAGAAGGTTTCTTTCTCTAAATGTGAGATTTTTAATAACAGTCTGGTAACAGAAAATTAAGAAAATAACCATGGAAGGTAGCAGAAAAATATACAGAAAAAGAAAAACTAACTTCCTTCAGTAGAAAAATGTATATTATACCTGTTTGAACATTAGGTTTTAGAATACAGAGCTGCATGACAGAAAGATTATTGTATATGTGAGATTGCCTTTTGAAGGCTTCATGTTTATCTGTAGCACTGCAGAACTGCATCTGAGTATTGCAGGATTTCATATTACAGAAGGAGGAAATGCTGTCATGAGTGTTGTCCATTATATCAGACGACAGTGTCCCAGTGTTTCCTTGAATCCTGTCATCTGTGTTTTTTTTTTTTCTCTCTCTCCTCTTTATAGTGTAAGTATAGTGGGGCAAGAACTGGTCCCAGTTTCTCTGTGGTTGTGATGGTTATAGTAGTAACAATAAGAATAATAACGTCAACTACTTTGTGTAGCAACAAGAAAATGACTTTGCTCTTCAGTCTTCTTGCATTAACTTGTTTTATTTCCACTAAGCAAAACAAGGCTCTAAAGGCTGTTGAGTGCCATCCTAGAGTATGTATTGTAACTGTGATGCATAATCAGAGAATGTGTAGTTAATGGGAAGTTATTTTAATGCATAATTCCTTCCTTGTCGTGTAAATGAAAAACATCTAAAATTCTGAATATTGTTTGTGATATGAATTATTTAACAATTCCTGACAGATTTAAAGTACATCTCAAGGTGATTCCTGAAGGACAGTTTTGAGAATATATTTTCATGCTGAGGTGTGTTTCATGTTGACAGCTATGGCAGTGAGATGCTCAAAGGATTTTAGATCTATTTAAAAGTTTTAGAGTCTTAGGTCATTGCTTAGAATGTATTCACGCCACTAAAACTTCTTAAATCTTAATCTCTTTCAGTCCCAGCAAAGATGCATTGTGATCTTTGCACTGGTATGCTGCTTTGCAATTCTGGTTGCACTGATATTTTCGGCAGTGGATATTATGGGAGAAGATGAGGATGGACTCTCAGAAAAGAACTGTCAAAATAACTGTCGGTAAGAGGTAACAAACAAAACTTCTCTTTTGGGGTGGATAAGAACACATGTGTTATATTATGGTATGTGGTAAATAACATAGACCTATGGGTGTAGATGGGAAGAGGAGTAGGTAATAGTGAAAGAAATGTTCTTTTGTTTTGAGGCTCTTATTATGGAGGTTGGTTGGACAAAAGGAACTACTCTCTTTTTGAAGTTGCTTTTCACTGTATGGTATCAGCAGGACCATTGAGCAAGTCTGAGTTTTGTAAACCTGCATTGAAGCCCATTAATTTTCAGTAAATGAGACAGTTCACTTGCTTCCCAAATCTACCTTTTCTTTCTTTCATGAAGAACCTTTTTTTTTTTCCTGTCTTGAGGAAGATCACAGGTGATTTGGCTTAAATTACTGCCTCCTTTATATAAGTTCTGTTTATCGCACCCCACAGTGTCTTGCCTAGAAACTATGAGAAAAATTAGTGATGCTATCAGAAAGACTGGAGTAGTGCCTGTGATAAATTAAGACTCAAACACCTGCCATGATTGTGTACTTATTTCAATCTTAGGTTTAAGTAAGTCTTTATTTTTTTCTGATCCTGTATTTCAAGGCTATGAATTTTATTCTTCTGCTCCTGTGAAGTTTCTTCCTGCATCTGTCATCTCTGGAGACCATTGCTTTTCCTTCATTGTGCTGTTCAGGGTTGTCTTCTGTCCACCAGTGAAGCTGAATCAGAAAATGTATTTGTAGTTATGTGTGTGTGTGTGTGTATTACGTATATGTTTTTTTAACCAACTTTGAATGTATATAGAGCACTCTCCCTGATTCAGTTCTTGGATGAGAATCCAAGATAATCCTTAAATAATTTCTCATAAATCTACACTGATCACATAAAATCCGCAAACAGTCAGGGTTAGCAGGCACCTCTGGAGACTGCCTGGTCCAACCACGCTGCTCAATGTAGGGTCACAGGAAAGTTTTGAATTTTTCCAAGGATGGAGACTCTGCAAAGACTCCGGGCAACATGTTCTAGTGTTGACCACTTGACAAGATATGATCTAATCAACTGCCAGTGGCTAGGTATGCAGTGAGTTGCTATTTATTTTTTAGAGTAGCCAAATTAAAATCTAGAGTTGGTTTGAGCACTTTCTCCTTTTTATTCTTCATTGCTTTTGTGGGCAGACTCTTTGAAGTGAGTGCCAGAACCTATAATCATAGAGTTGGTAACAATCCAATAAGTTGAATTTTGTTTCTGCAATTATACTAGAATTGAATCATTTTTAAAAAGGAAGAAAAAAAAATCTTTAAATTTCCTTATCTTTTCAATTATGATATGCCTGTAGCATCAAGTGGTTGTATCCTGAAATCCCACTCTCTCTAGAGTAACAGTCCCACCAACAGTGCCCACAGCTCACCTGTGGACAGTTCTGGGCAGCCTTGTAATCTCTTGACTGAATTTTCAGGCATTCAGCTAGCTTCCCTTTCCCCCATGAGGGTCTTGGATGCTCTTAATAGGAAGTTACTGCCTTTTAAAATTTTCACAGAGTTCGGAAGATATGTTCGGAAGACACTGCATGTGTCACCTTTACACCCACTTCCTCCATGTGTGAATCTTTGACAGAATTAGATCGGATGAGGGGAAGGTCTTTGTACTCATTTGCTTGGATGTGTGCACAGCTTCAGTGCATGTAAGAAGTAATGGGCTGGGTTTTCTTCTTTATTCTATCAACTAACAACTAATGGTGTCCCGCTGCGTTCTGAGTAGCTGTGTAGACCTAGCCAAAGAGGAACATCATCACTTTTTGTTCTTCAAATGGCAGAAGATTCAGAGGGGACACAACATACAGTGGATGGCAAGCTGGGATAGTATTTTTCCATTTCTGAGAGATTGACTGCTTTTGTCTCCATGCCCTGAATAACCCAATATCTCCCTTTCCAAAGAGTATTCATCCTTGTTTACTCACCAGTCTTCCCTTCTAAAGAATAATCATTCCTGCTCAGTTCTTTGTTGGTGAGTCCACACCATTCTTGTCTTTCTCGGACTGTGTTAGAAAAGCCTGGGAGTAATTCCAGCACGTTCACTCCTATTATATCTAAAGTTATAGTGATGAAAGGGAACTTGGATCCCAGGTCTATTTTAAGGTGCCTTTCAGAGTGATTCAGGTGCGTGATCTAATTACTAATACTTGACCCAGAAGGCAAATACGTGCTGCATGTATAAACTGTCTAAACTATTTCTAGTAACAGCTATTGCAATGTCCAGCTGCTGGCAGCTGATGCCTGCTAACTCTGAATCCTCATGACCAAACGATCCCATGGAGCTCCTTGATGTGTTATATATGGTGCGGAGCTAACCAAAGTGCTGTAAGACCAATTGAGTTCTCTGGTATTTGTTTAGGATTTAGGTAAGCACTTTAAATAGTAAGATAAGAATTACTGAATTATTGCACTTCGGCAGTGTGAATACTTTCACAGAAATTCAGGAATGGTTTGTTTAAGGCTTTCATCTTCTGTGCATCAACATTGGTTCTATGTTTTTAATTTAATGTAAAATGTATTTAAAGTTAAATTGTGATCTTGGATAGTTCTGTGGCTAGAAATTTTTGGAGCTTGTGCCAAAAAAAAAAAAAAAAAAACACAAGTGAGAGTTAATAAAAAGAGTGAGAGAAAGTAGAAGAATCCCTTTATATAAGTTCCAGATTTTTTTTTGTAGCCTAAGAGAGGAATCAAGAAGGTGTGTTTTATGCAGCATTTTCAAGTAAAGTCTACATCAGTGTCTTTGTTTTGATTATGTTTTTGCTCATGAATATGAATACAGCCCTTCTGATCTAATCACTGTAATTCAACATGATGTGCCTCTTCTGTTAATCATTCCTTTTATCTTCTTACATAAAAAAAATACTCAGGGCATATGTTGCCAAAAAGACTTTTTTCTTGATGGATGTATTTGTTCCTGGGACCTTTGTAACAAACTTTGTGAGAGAAGAAAAAGAGGAAAGATTAAAAAAAAAAAAAAAAAAAAAGGCTTTTTTGCATGTCTTCACAGATGGCTGAAGTGATTGTTGTTGGCCATCTAAAAGGATGCATGGGTAATAACAAGTCTAAAAGAAATTACAGCGTATTTGAAAACAAAATTATTAATTATGATTTGTATTCTTTGATCTTCATGTTGAAAAACTCAGCTTAGGATCTGAGAACTAGAAAGCATCTTGCTTAAATGGCCATTTGAGGCTGCCACAAAGTGAGGTCAGATTTCTGGAGGCTGCACACTGTTTCTCCTTCTGTTCCTTATGCTTTTGGAGCAACTTGATAGGCGACTACCAAGTAGAGTATCCCTGAATATTGAAGAACATGAGTACTCAGAACTCTTTAGTTGTGTAAATTGTAAAGTGACTGAAACTCATTTATTTATCTCTTAATTAGTAGATGCAGAAATTGTTCTACTTTTGTTAAGCCTACTTAGTGTGTTATAATTCAAAAATACAAACAGGTAATAAATAAAAATTACAGCCCTGTCCTAATAATTGGGGGTGAATGAGGGCAAATATACTTATCAGACTCATTACCAAGCACCCCTGTAAAGCAGAAAATGAAAAATGATACTGTACTTTAAATTGGAAGATAAGCCTTTTTGGACATATCAAGGCAATAATTTTTAGGATAAAATAAAATCCATTTTAGAGACTATCAAGCACCCTAAAAGCTTTCTGAAGGTAGACATTTTTCATTGGCCTAAGTTACTAAATTACTGTGACTTCTATAGATGCATATACTGCTATTCAAATAGTTGTGGAGGTAGGAGGGAAGACCAGGTTTTTAGGGTCCTAGATTCAGGGCCTGTAAAGCTTACCAAAGAGACGCATTCTGGCTTCAGAGTTGAAATCAGAAGTGAAGTGGAACTCAACTAGCTGTTAAACTGTATTGTTTTAGTTGAAATACTGCTGTTTATGCTTATTTACACTGTTCCGTGGGACTGTCATGCTGTGAGTTATATTTGGAATAACTGACTTACTGAAAGTATTCATTTAATTTATTTATTACATTTGGATCAGGTCTGTTACATCATGTTACATGGTTTGACTTTCGGAGGATGTTGTATATTCTTGGCTTTGTCTCATAACATTTGATTTCAGAATGCTAGATTTAACTATAAATTTCTGTTAATGATTCCTATTAAAAGAAATGTCAAGCAATTGACATTTAAAGCAACAGTAAAATAGTAAGGACTGTGAAAGTGGAGTTTTTGCAGTTGGTGCTTAGTATAGGTTACAAACCATTCTTCTGACTATATCCAGAGTCATGTTGTTAATCTCCTTTGATAGATGGAGCTTGTTAAAAGGACATGTTTAGCAGTCTGGGAACTTTGCCTTGTCTTGCTGTGGGTCTATTAAGCATCACATCTATAAGATTAGATTATTGTAATTTGAAAACAGTGCTTTGTAATTCCTGACCTATTGCGAATAGATCTTGCATAGCCTGTGACATAATGCTAGTCAAGTCCCTTTTGGCTTTGTTAAAAGTGGAAAACACATCAAGAGAGTCTCTGTTATCCAAAGGATTTGAATGAAGGTAATTGTGATATACCAGCACTGACTTCAGCTGTTCAGTACACCTCTCCTGCTCCCACTTGTTGCTGCTGATAGTGCTGGTAAGGTTAGTGCAAGCCTGCCCATGCCCAAAGTTGTCCTCGTCTCAGTGCCTTTGCCAATGCCTGCTGGAGCAGTAGGAGCAGCTGGCACTGAACCTGCCTCTTGACTGCGGTTTGCTTGGGCCTCTGTGGGGAGATAAAGTAGAAGAGAAGGGGTAGCTGCTTAACTGGGCCCCCGGTACAGCTCGGGATGTAGTAAGGTTACTGTGACAATGAATATTTTATTGCAGTTTTTGTCTTTCTCTCCCTTTGATTTTTTGAGGAATTTTTTGTTGTTTGTGTATTGTCTTAATTTCTTGTTTCTTGGATTTTGCTCCAGTGATACTCTGTGGCTCTGTCTTCAAAGTAATACGTAAAGGAGGCTTGTGTTTGTAGCTGTGCTGGGGAGTCCGCCTTTCTGTATAATGTGATAGGCTGGCAGAGCTATTTAGTTCCCTTGGTGATTGTGGAGAGGCTTTACAAATTCTGCCCTGCAGCAAGTAGCTGTTGATCCTAATATGGTGCTCATATTTGCTTTGGAAATGGTCTGGATTACTTCATGAGGAGGGCTTGAATGCTTCATAATTTCAGTATCCTGCAGGACCTGAATCTTCTTTTGAAAAGCTAAGCTTCAGGACTTATAGGTACCTTGCAGCACTGAGGTCCCAACATTAAATCTTGTCAGGTACAATAAATATTTATATGGATCAATTATCATATGTTGCTTTCAAGTTCATTAGATAATCCCTTTATTCTAGTGAGAATGAGTGAATTGAAGCCCTCAATTGATTTTTCTATTGCTTAGTATAAATCTTTGTTTCAGATCCTCTCTGATGCTTAAACAAGTAGGGTTTTGCAACATTAAGAGAGTGTGCTGCAACACATGCACACGTTGTTTTACCTTGGAATGGCTTTGACCCTGGCTGATTGTGGGGGAGCTTTTCCTGTGCTGTGTAGGCTTTGAACACAGCAAGGTTTATATTGACTGGCTTCTATTTAATAAACAAACTATGACAGGCATAATAATTAAATGTCTAAACAGAACAAGATGCTCAGATTCTGCAAACAAGCCTGTTAAAGAGCAACTCAAGATTGATATTCACAGAACACTTATGCCGCTTGGTGTAAAAATGCTTTCTGTCATCTTAATGACTGTTGTCCTCCCCTCTTGGGGTGATGGAGAGAATGAGCCAAAAAACACTTCTTAAGACGATCTATATCTGTAGACCTTTTTATTTTTGCATTGAAAGAAGCGAGTGCCTTCACCATTGAATTTTCTGCATCTTGATGCTGTAAAAAAAGCCCTCCTGCAAAGACATTCAACATCGTGAGCCAGGGAAGGAAATTGGTAATTAAATGAAATGTGCACAAGAAGCAGCTCCTTCACTTCCTGCCCTATTCTTTTGTCATTCTATTCTTTGTCATTTTAGAAGAGGTATTCCAATAGAAAGGGTGCAATATTAACAATGTCCCAAAAACTAAGCAGTGTAAGATTCTTTCCTCTATCCTTGCACTGATTTAAAAAAAAAAAAAAAAAAAAAAAAAGATTTGTTGATTTTAGATTTTCTTTTGGCTATAATGAATATTCTCCAAAATTAAAAAATTAGGGCCAAAACTCATCAGCATCAAAGTGTTTAGATCTCATCGCATTTGCTTTACTGCCAACAGATAGCTCATCACTAATAGCATTGCAGAAATAAGTTTGGGCTTCATTTATTCCAAATTGGCAAGCCATTCTTTCTCCCACCCTTTCTTCAGTTAAGTCTCATGGTTTCCTCTGCAATTAAAGAGTCTGTTGAAGTATGTATCTGTTTGTTTCTTCTGCCTTGACTTAGATCAGTGAACTCGCATCACAGAACATCTTTCAAGCTCAAAAAAAAAATCTCCAAATTCTAATTACTTCAAGGTTTTTGAATAATGCAGATGGGATAAAGCAACAATTCATATACAAGAGTTGCCGTTCTTCCATCTAGTGTGCTGAGGATTCTTTATGATTAATTCTCTCTTTTCCTATGTAATGTTCAGAAAACTCAAGTCTTTTCTTCCCAGCAGGACTCATAAAATTCCCAAGGTCATTTTCTTTACCAGATTGTAAGGCTGCTGTAAATGTCATTACAGAGTTATTAGATCTAAAATTATTGATCCTTCTCCTGATCTTGAAGACTGATTTGACACGTTTCAGAGTGGTGGTTTTTTTTATCCTGCTTGGTGAGAATAGCAATCCAGCTTCATAAACCTCCCTGATAAATCTTCTTTTCCTCAGTGGGAGAGACATTAAAATAGGCTGAATTTTCCAGCAGAATCTCTCCAAATTCCTGCTGTATTTCAGGGTGACTTGCCTGTTCTATCAGGACTGACTTTGCACCAAGTCCTAGGAAGCACCTGTTCCAATGACACCATTTATTTTTAATTGCTTCTCTGTCCTCAGAGCAATACCTAAGAAAGGTGTTTATTATCTTGTCATCTTATCGCAGATGTGTGGAGCTCTGAATCTAATCCTAAAATGCTACTTAGCATCTCTCTGACCAGTGTGATTTGATGCTTCTCATGACTCAAAGAATACGTCCCAGTCTTGCTTTTCCTTCCATGCCCAGTGCAAGCAGTCTAGGATAGCTGGGACTGTCAGTCAGCAGCGGACCTTGGTGTTGATGCCCCACTGAAGGGCAGGGAGGAATTGGTAGCTGAGGTTTGCTGGGACTGTTAGGCAGTTCAGCTGTTCTGTAGATGTTTCTGAAAGGTATATGTGGGTGAAATGGTTGTACTCTTCTTTCTAATTATGAAGATTGTCTTCCTAGTTTGTTTTCCTCAGGTTAACACAGGATCACCCGGTATAGGTAAAACCAGAGACACTGGATCCTCATATCCTTGTCTCCCTAGGTAGCCTGCAGCATCACTGCCAGTGAGTAATGCCTTGGGTCCAAACTAGTAGGCTGCTCTGTCTCTGTTTATGACTTCCCTTAATAGGAGATGGAAGAATTCGGTTCCTGTATTCAACTTAACCACATTCTCTCCTCCAAGAGGAAAAAAAAAAAAACATCTTGAGAATCTTGATCCATCTTAATAACCATAGTTTTCTTTCTCCTGTTACTTTTCTGGGTTTGATTGTTTGTTTGTTTTTCTCTTTAAAGAATTTGCTTCCTGTCAGCCTGATCTGAAGATAGAAAACTAAGATGCAAATACCATCCTTGTCATCTGCCAGGTGTAATTACCTATTTGTCATTTATTCCCTATTTAATGGCCTGTTCTTTCCAAATAAGAATATTACAAAATTATCATGCAGTTCAAAGTGAGTTTTCATGATAACATCATAATTTGATAAGTTTAAATCTCAAGTTCATTATGTACAAAGTGTTGAAATGGCTCTTCCTAGAGCCATTAGTGATCAGCATGCCTTCTGATGTAAGAGGGAGAATTCATCTTGCCTCTGAGGCTAAACTCCTGATGGATATTTAATGGCACATTAGAGGTGTTGGCTTTCAGTTTTTACTCTTTTTGCCCAGATCTCCTTAGGACTCTCAGAATAAATATGCTGTATTCATGCACATGAACGGAGATGATGTTCTGACACCTTTTGTCGATATAGCTGACAAACAGCTAATTGTTCATCATTGCACTAAATAACAACTGTTATTTAGTATTCTTTGCTCTTTGTAAAATACCATCTTTAGTCAGCTAAATGTGAATCAGTATCTAAAATAAAAGATTTGTTTTACTGGGTGAGTATTGGAGAAAAATGCATTTGAACTAATAGCTTAGGACAATGTATGAAAGCTCCATACCTAATCACCAGAACTTTAAAAGCAAGTATTTCGGCAAGAAAGTAAATAAATCAAAATACTGTATTTGTGTGCAGTGTAAAATTATAGCTGATATGGGAAGACTCACACCAAACAAATGGTGACTTTTATGAAGACATTGTATAACTAAAGGAGAGAGAGGGCAAATAGCATCCTGTACTCGGGTGATATTCTGGGAGGTACTTGGAGAGGAAACCTGCATGCCCAATGACAGTGTATAGTGCTTATCTTATGGGGTGACAGAGGGGTCTCAGGCTCTCACCCCAGGACACATCCAGCATGGATTCCCCTAGAACAGACATCAAGATAGGTAGCATTTCCTCCTTTTGAAGAGAGGTAGCAATGCTACCTTCAGCTTGATCAGGATTTTAGCTAGAATATTTTCCTTTTTTGCTTTTCAGAATCTAATTCTAAGGATGAGTAGCTCTACATGGGTTAAACTTAATTATCCCATACTTCTAAGGCATAATTACAATGGAATCTAAAAGCAACAGACAGAAATCAAACCTATCACAGTGCTTAGTGTCCTGGAACTTTTCCATAGAAATTACCTCCGTAATTTCAGTACCAACAATGTCCTTTGGAAATGGATACTTTCGGTGCTTTATTCTTTTCACTTGTGATACACACATATATATTTTTATTGCCATTCCTCCCTACAGTATATCTACTGAATTTGCAGGTTTGATTTCAAATAGTTGCTGACAAAAGGTTTTTATCTTGGATTTTTCTTCATTTTACAATGCTTCTGTGTTTTTGTTGTTAGGCAGGAAGGGCATTAATTAAGCTTAAGGGATCACAGCATTGTATAAATGTCAATATCATAGAATATCTTTTTGTTCCTGTTCTGGGGAAAGGAGCCCTTGAGGTTCCTGTTAAGCTATTGTTAACAGCATAAAAGCACACTAATTTATGAAGAAAATAATAGTTTTATTCTTGACTGCTTTTTGCAACTGAGAGCTAATACACACATTTATCCATTCCAAAGTCACGTCAAGGCAGTCAGGGCTGCAGGCCTGAGCTCTGGTAGAGCCTGGCATTTGTGCTGCCTCCAGGTCTGGACAGAGATGTCCTCCATAGAAGCTCCTCAAAGACAGGTAAACATCTCTCACCTCCTCCAAGTGGAGCCTTGGGATGCCATGTTCTTCTGCTTTTGCACTTGTTCTTTTTCTCAAAGTAAATGCTGTAGTTTCAGGCAGAGCAAAAAACATCTGTGGCTAAATGCCATATACTTGTTACAGTTTCTGGGAGTTGAAGCTGTAATTAGCTATGCTTTTGCTTTTCCATGAGATCCTACAAAAGCGGCTCCTTATTGTAAAGCTCAAGCAGAAAAACAAGGAATTTAATGTTCCTTGCTGCAAAGAGCCCATGGATCCTCAAGGCCTGACATGCTCATTGGAGGTGGAAGCTGCTATTTGAATTTTCTATGGAGCATACAGACTGGTCAGGTCAGCTGGCTGCTCCATCTTCAGCCCTCGTTCCCCAGCAGTGTGTCACTGGAATCCGCTGACCGGCCCTAAATTCTCTCTGCACAGCTGCAAAATCCATTAAAACATTTTAGTGCTGACAGGCAGAAACACTGTAAAAATGCAAATTTTCTTCTGCTGAAGGGCAAGAAGCCAAGAAATGCTTTTTAAAATGTTTCACTGCTGAGTAAGGGTTATGGGGAGTTCATACAGCTGGAATGCAGAGCTTTAAGCAGCAGGAGAGAAGCTTATATCTTCAGTAAGGTTGCTAGTATTTTGTAGTATTTTAGTTTTAGTCACCTGAGGACTTTGGTGAAGGGTGTTTGTTTTCTGTACTTTTACTTTTTTCTTTTCTTTATTTTATCTTCAGAAAATACAGGTCTTACACTCTGCTTTTTAAGTTCCAAAACGGCACTAAATACTAACAGTTAGAAGCTTGATGGAAAGATCCAGGATGGAAAAGTCAGCTCTCTACCAAAAAAACCTGAAACATGCAGGGTTGTGCCCTTGACTCTCTTAGTGGAGTACTGAGCTGGAGAGACTTCCTTCCACCTCTCTTAAAAGCAAGGAGATTGAACACAAGTAACAGTGTGTTCTGTTCAAAGGGACTAGATGGCAAGTGTTCTGTCTAGATTTTGGAATAGGCAGCAACCTTTGCTCAGAAAATGAAATGTAATTTTCCTTTTGTCTCTCACACAGATCAGTATTATGTCTGCATAACAGTTGATGTTCAAGACTGTCTCCAAGGATGCTATTTTCTTCCCTTAATCAGGAGATGAAAAAAAAAAGCTGGGAATTGATTATAATTCTGCCTTTTACTCCCATAGTAATCTACTTCCTAAGCCAAGAGTCTCATCATTTCATCCTCTGTTATGGATGAGGCACTATATGGGCTCTTAAGGCGTCATATGAATGACGTTCTCTGGAGTGATGTTATATTAAAGTGCTGTGGTGGTTTTGCTGTATTTCATCTTAGCTTCCAGTTCTATGACAGATGATAGGATTATATGGGGTGCAGTAGCCCTTTGCAGTTTAACTAGTTACTTACCTCGAGGATTACCACAACCATGACAGGTTTTACACAACTATAAGTAATAAGCAAAAATAAAATATATGGAAGATTCTCAGAACACTGAGAAAAATTGGGGCCACGGAAAACTGTCTGCAATGTTCAGTGCAAAGTATAAAAGCTCCATGAAAAGGAGCAGAATCTAAAGAAGGCAGCCAAAAATCATGCCCTTCTATAGTGGAATGAAGCCTAAAAATTTCCACAGGACCTTTTGTCATTGTTTGAAATGCTTAGCAGCACTGAGACAAATGTACTATAAAGGTGTACACTGATGACAGCTGAGTAGGGTCATGTTTTAATCTTATCTGCCATTAGATAACCATGGTGGGAAATTTGAAGGTTCTTGAGGTTCTGTACTGAAAACTTCGAGACTTTCAAGCACTTACAGTTTTGAGGGGTTGGTTTGTTTGATTGTTTCATAAGGAAATAACTGTAACAGCCATATTTAGAGAATCATGGCTCATGAATTCCAGCTTTGTTCTGGACTCTAAAATAAACTAGAGGATTTATCTGGAAAAACAACTAAAGGTATTAAAAAAAAAAAAAAAAAAAAAAAAAAAAAAAAAAAAAAAAAAAAAAAAAAAAAA